>PQXN01000625.1:0-10379 GCA_004786275.1 Botryotinia convoluta
CCCCCCGCCCCCCGCCTCGAAAAGTGAATCCTCATCCCCTCCTTTCCCCTTTTCCTCCCAAATACTTCCAACCCTAAATCTGTCTCTATAAAAGAAGCAGCAATCTTCCCGACTCAATCTTCTGTAGATTGCAACAAGAATCCCCACCTTCTTTACTATTGGGAGTGCGATATCCGCGTTCGCGCTCTACCACACAAATCTCCTCGGAGTTTATATATATAAACCGAGATCTTGTGTACTTACCTACGCAGAAAGAGTAGAGGGATTATAGTAGATACTGAGGTCAATGTATTTGAGTATGATTTTTAGAGTTAACTGTAAGAAATTTGAATGACAGTATTTAAAAAGGAAGAAAAGGAATTTTGTGATGATATATATATTTGTATGTATACACTTACGCGAGTATTATAAATCATCAAGGTTTTACGACAACAATATATATTGCTAAAAGCTATGTCCTCTCGTCTTAATTTTTCAGATCTAGAAACATTCTCAACTTAGATGCTTTAATCTCATCTCATTCCATCATCATTATCATCATCATCCCCAACTCTCACCTTTAATTTCTTCTCCATCCAAAATCACCTCGAACCCCAATCCCCTCACACAAATCCCTCGCAATGACAGTGCATTCTTTCCTTCTCATTCTCACCACCCATTCTAGTTTTAAAGACAGACCTCTTAAACACCTAGGTAGAAAATTCCCAACAATCTAACCGACTATGTAGAGTCAACTGGGTATTATTAGGATTTAGTAGGGTATTCATTGTCAATATACGCGAGGAGTTTGATTAAGCCAACCAATCCCCCCCGGATGTACATCAATCACACACCTTCAAGATGTGCTTAAGTGAATCCCCTACCCCTCACCCCTCACCCTTTCCCTTTCCCCCAAACTCCCATTTTATCTCCACCTTCACCACTATATAAACCCTCCATCCTTCTTCAAACTAATTCCCTATCGCGAAGTGAGAGCAGAAAAATTATAGAAATACAAGGAGCGCTGTGCACCGTAATTCTACTCTTCACTTTATACCGATAACTATATTATAGATCCAAATATATACATACCTACATACATACCTACATACATACGTACATACCTATATACATACATCTAAACCCAGTCTCAAGGTCGTACACATCCGACTTCGAAATATTTACCTATTCTAATCAGGGAATTTAGAGTGACGGTAAAAAAAATATAATAACAACGACGATAATATCTTTCAGACGATAACAATTACTAGATCTAGATCTAGTCTAGAGATGGGAATAGCATATCATCTCATACCTAAGTATACAGCTCCTCAAATATCACAAATAACACCAAGGCTAGGTACTAAATCCATATCTCTCCTTGCTTTCGCTTAATTTCATATCGAGGTAGGTAGGATCTCGATAAGCCCCGGAATTTGCGTCTTCATAGCAATATCATCGCGAATCCCAGATCTTCTTCAAAATCTCTCAGATAACATCATAAACGAGTTCTAATTTCGATCATGAGCTGGTGAAAATATTGATTTCGGATTCTTCCTGTCAAAACGCGAGCAATTAACAACCATAACGCCAACAAAATTTAACCAATGTATAGAACCAAGCATAACAGACAGGATATTTCAAGCAATCAATCACAAACCCAACGAGTTCAAATATCCCAAACATCCCAAAAATCTATAATATTGATTCCATGTAGAATCTATATGCAATCTAAGTAATTCCATCTAACGACCGTAGTCTAAAGACATTTGAAACAATCCAACCCCGCAATCTACGCATCCACAACACCTCACACATGCAAGCATCTAATAAACCTCCAAAAAATATCTACCCGCTTCCTTCAATCTCTCAATCTCCTTCCTTCCATCAACCTTCTTTCCACTAATTCTACCCTCTTCCCTAATAGCCTCCTCAAGAACCTCTGTAACATCTGGAACTGGCCAGGTAGGACCACACAAATAGAATGATCCCTCATCCTTGATATACGCCTGAATAATATCCTTAATCGTTTCTCTCATACGATCTTGAATATAGATCTTTTGTTTCTGATCACGAGAGAAAGCTCTTCCTAATAATGTGATGACGCCAGCATCTTGATAAGCTTCCCATTCTTCACCATACAGATATTCTTCGCGTTGATGGCGCGATCCCATGTAAAGAAGAATGGATCCGATATCTTTGCCTTGAACTTTTTGCATAGCTCTGTATTGAACGAAAGCACGGAAAGGAGCAAGACCCGTACCGAGACCAGCCATGATGAGAGGGGCTGAGTCGAGAGTTGGGAGTTTCATGACGGAAGGCTTGACGGAAGCGGTGACCTTTGATCCGACAGGAAGGGAAGAAAGGTAACGTGTAGCTTGTCCGAAACGATCGCGACCCTTTGGATCAACCCAGGAAACGACGACGATCATGAGGGCGACGGTGGTTGGGTTGACGGCTTGGGAAGAGGCGATGGAGTATTCACGACGCTTCATTGGTGAAACGATACGAGCAATGTCGTGGAAAGATGGGTGGGCAGACTTGAATTCAAGAAGGATATCGGCATAAGTGATTGTATCAACTTCAGCACGACGCTTGAATTCATTGGCACCTTCTGGACCACCGAGGGTAAGAAGCTCTTTCTTTTCATTCTCGTCAGAAGCGAACTCGGCAAGAGCTTCGTAGAATTTCTTTGGTGGTCTACCAAAGATATCGATGTTTTGTACCAAAGATTGGAAGACTGTTCTAGTTTCCCAAACATTGTTATCCTCACGAGATGGGACCTCGACGACATCATCTGCATTGAGACCATAGAATTTCATAAATTCTTCAACTTCAGCAACATCATTTACAGCATGAATACCAAGAGCTTCACCGATATCATATTTAAGTCCAGAAGTTCCCAAATCGAACTCGATATGGAAGATGTTACGGTCATATGTGATAGGGGTCAAACGACGGTTCTCCTTTACTGTAATTTCATAGGTCTTAGCAGTGAGATCTGGTCGAAGTTCAGATTTAGTGCCATAAGCTTCCTTGAAAAGAAGACCCTTGGCAGCTGCGTGCCAATCACGAAGCTGAGATGGAGCCTCAGTATCTCCCTTTTGGAAACCAGTAAAGCTGCTGGACTTGATAGTTGCAGGCAGGTTGGGCACTTCAGCCTCAGCATCGACTTCGGCCCAAGTCTCAGGAATCTCAACTTTGCGAGCAACCTTCTCAAGATCGGCTACTGCAGCTTGGAATTGCTCTTGGCTTCCATTGATAGCGGCGAGCTTGTCTTTGCCAGACTCGAGAAGTTCTGGACGAGCAACCTTCAAGAATGCAAGCTCAGCGAACAAGGTTTCAAGAGCAGGTTCCTTCTCAAGAGCTTCAGACAAAGTTGGATCCAAGACAAATAATTCAACATCTCTTTTCTTGATCTCATTACGAACGAAGCTTGGAATCTTCTTTTCCAAATCTTCGTCCTTAACACCTGGAAGCTTGACAATAATCTTTCCACCCAATCTGACATTCTGCAAGATGGCAATCTCCTTGAAAAGTTTCTCGTCTCCAATGTAGGTAACATCGGCTTCTTCAATTGGATAAGCAGCCTCGATTGACTTCTTTGAGCTTCGAATATCAGTTCTAACGACACCACCTTGAATGAAGTTGTCATGAGTTTGGTTGATAAGGATATTGCCAGCCGAATCACCAGAGAGAAGTTTGCTGATAGCAGAAGGTGCAGTAGCAGCAGCAGAATCCTCAAGATCGAAGAATGAGTACTGCTCAACTTGTCCAACACTTAATAGTGAAACAAAGTCATTGAAGGACTTGCCATCAAGTTGATGGAAGATGCTAGCAATGGAAGTAGGTGTGAATACTTGCGATCGAGCGTACTTGACATCAACCACCTTGGGAGAAGCTGTGAATTTATCAGAGAACACAATTGCTGCCAAAACATCCTCATACAAGTTAGAGTGACCAGAAACATCTGTTGCGGCCGTCTCGTCCAAAACTTGGCCAAGTACTGCAATGTTTCTGACTGATGCAGGAAGAGCCTTCAAGAAAGCTTCCTCCACAAAAGGTCTGTAGACTCTGACATTAATAACACCAACTTTCTCTCCCTCAGCAGAAAGCTTCTTGGCGACTTGAGTGGCAAGAGAACTCTCAACAGAACCAAATACAACCAAAACAGATTCAGGTGACTCGTGTCCGCTGTACTCAAAGAGGCCATAAGATGTACCAAGTTCGCTGTTGAAAGCCTCAAGAAGTGAAGAAACCTTACTTTCAGCATCGGCTCTCTTTCCGAGTTTCGATATCTCTTCAAGAACTGTCTTATAGGAACTGCTAAGACCAGATTGACTAAGAATGTCAATGACACGAAGGGTATCACGACCAACAGTGATTCCATCATAAGTGTGAATTGTTGGAAGAATAGTTGCTAGCAATGTAGAAAAGAGAGACATATGTTGGGCTTCATATGCAGATGAACTACAAACCAAACCAAGTCCCAATTCCTCTGCCACAGTCAAAGCAGTTGCATAGTCAGTAACGAGGCCAGTAGATCCTGGCGCATAGTCGACGGCCGCAACGTGGGCAACAAATGGGTTTGCGACAGAGTACAATAGAGAAAGTTGATCGAGAGTTGAGCGTAGGGTATGCAGACTGGAAGAAGAGGCCAAAAGTGATTGAGGGATGTGTCTTTTGGTCAAGTCGAAATCCTTTGAAAACATGTATCCAAGAGCAATTGATCCAGCGCCAGAGCGAGTTTGCATGGGAGAAACTAGTGTGGTATATCCATTGGCATTTTTTGTATTTGCCGCAGCCCAAGACTTTACAGCAACATCCAAATCAAATGATTCTGGTGAATAAGAGAAGATCTTATCGGAGAGCGCATATGCTACTTGCTGAACCAAAGTTTGTGCAGTAACATAGGTAGGACCACTGATCGCATCGTATTCGATTGATTGTCCAAATGGTAAATTGGAAGACTTTTGGGAGAAAGTTCGAAAAGAGGACTCATTTTCAGAATTCCAGGTAGAGTTGAGAGTATCTTTTCCAAATGGTTCCTGCAAAGAAGAGAATGATTAGACACTTGCGAATAATTCCTATGATTGTCTTGTTTGAATTACCTGTTTAGATCCATCACCTTCTGGCTTAGTGTTTATGCCTTTGGTTTGATCATAATCTGTTGATGCCCCCATTTCTGCGGATTGATGGGTGGCGGGGTATCTTTGAAGAACTTTTGACAAGACAAGAATGCAAATAAAAGAAAGGGAATTTCAAGACAAATTGACTTGATACAATTCTTCTAGAATGAAGAGAATGAGTTTGTTGTAAATAAAGTAAAGACAACAACAATATACTCAATTGAAGGAAATATTATCCCTTCACAACCTAGCTTTGAAAGGGAAAGATTTATTAGTGTGAGATATATATATAATCTTTTGGCAATCAATTGGAATGGAAAAACCGAGATTCCGATAAATCACCTTGGTTAGTAATAAGAGGATAGGAAATCGAGTCAAATCATATGGCCTTTTACCATTTCGAACTGGTGAACCTACCTAGAGTATCTTTTCTTTCTTCACTTACCGTATCAGAAGATTGATATTAGTGAATGAAGTGAAATTGGGTGAGAGCACGAGAAAGCACGCAATCACAAGCAAGCTAAACGCCTTCGACTAAATTATATACCCTTGTCGAGGGTGTGAAGGAAGAAAGTTTAACCGATGCCGATAACGGTGACCAATAGATTTTCTTTGTTCCAGTTCTCCAGATTCTCCATTGTGATGCTATTTTGGGAATTTCGAATTTGTTATTGTTAACATTGTTGTATCATTCAATATAAAGTTGATGATATTGATCACTTCATACCTAAGTAGTTCTGTCAATCGAACATAGATCAATGTCTTTTACTCCCTCTAAATGACTATAACTCATTTCTGAGAAGTCTGATAGCCAGGTCAGGATGGGAATGGCTTCAATTGGAGATGTTGGACTGGTAATAAAGTCGAAAGGAGTTATGGTTTCTTTTTTTTTTTCACAGTCTAGATGTTTGTCAACCTTCAAAGCGGATAAATTACAAGCCACACATACCCTTGAATCGATTACCCAAACGTAGGTCGACTGGGGAATATAAACAGCAATTGAGTTGTGCATCGAAGTCAATGAGTAAATACACCACAAGATACCTAGGAACTTGATGGAAAGGAGTTTGGGATATTACAAGGATTCAAGCATGATTATACCCACTTCCGATAAATCATGGTTGTTTTCAAGTATCTTCAAGAAATATTGTTTCTTTTTTCGAACTGACAAGAAAGTCATCAAGACACAGATCAATAAACTCAAGTTTCGTTGCTTATCATTATAATGCATATGGCTAATCCGTCTGCTGTGAAAGACCTTCAAAACTATATTATACATCACAGCTTCGAATTTATCATCAACCTTTATTCATCATCGTAACTCATTACTTCTTCTCAGTAGCAGGTCTACTTGGCCCATCAACAGCCTTCTCAACCTGTCCAGCGAGACCATCTTTCGCAGCATCAAATTGGGAACCGATAGCACCCTCCTATTTACAGATTAGCTTGTGATATGAAAGATCGAGCATACGATCGAATATTACCTTTGAGAATGGACCACCAATCTTCTCGCCAATTTGTCCAATATTTCCATCGGGGTTGAATTGCTTGCCAATAGCACCTGCGGATGAAATGGCCGAGGGGTTCTAAATTCATAAGATCAGCTTGTTGTGCTCGAAGATATCTCTTACAGATAGCAATTCCAATACTTACGGATGGACTTGTATCTTTCTTTTCACCAGCAACTTGAGAAGCTGCTTCAACACGACTATCGGCCATATTTCTTGAGAAAAGAGTTGTGGAAGGTTTGAAGATAGTATTTGTGGATTGGGAGAAAGTCTTTCTGGAGATAGTGCGCAACATTTGCAATGATTTTTATGAAGATAGAAAATGAAGAGGGTGGGAAAGAGGTTTATATTCCTTAATTAACATCTACTTTTGAACGTTCCTTTTCTATACCCCGTGAATGGGATTGACACCGTCATACTAAATCATGACATCAAGACTAAAAACGCCACGATGAGTGACGACGAATCTCAACCAAAAGGAGAAATCTCTCCTTTCAAACCTTATCCATCTCTGACTTCTTTATTGGCATACATATATACTTCGTACTTCATACACGCTATTTATTGTCTCACAGACCTATCGTATAACAAATGATGTGATATGATATGCGGAGAGCCGGGAATGTTCCGTACTAGGTATGTATGTATGACTAGAAATGCGATCTCCAATCTACATGGGAAAGTTGGTAATCCTACATCTGAGTATCTAAATGCTCTGATGCTCTGATGCTCTGATTCTACTATCTACTCATACCTAGGTATTCAGTACATGTGTGCGGTGTAACGTAACAATTCGATATTAGTGTAAAGTTACCTCGAGACTACTCCATATTCTCATTACACCCATAGAGGAGTTTCTCCTCCGAATACGAAAGTCATTGGCTCTATTGATACTTGGTAGTAGGTAGGTCCTAAACATCCATACCATAATTCAACACCACATTCATTCATTCATTCACCCAAACTCAGAGGCAAAACATAAATAATTGTGGGGTAGCTCTCAGCTCCGCTCCTCAACGACAATGACGTCGTCATTTTTGGAATCTGAAGAGTGCAGAAATCTTGTCTCCTCTATTTTCCTAACATATCTAGTATCTACAAACAATCAATCAAACAAGTAAAGAGACAAATACCATTCAATTAAACGCGATATAAATCAGACTTGATTTAATGTAAGTTAGATTTATATATCTTCTTCGAATGTATATATGTGACTTAGTTCAGTTCTGTTGCATTCTAAATGCATGAGATAGCAATTGATTCTGAATACCAAGCTAATTCGATTGATAGATTTACGATTATAAGACACATAATCTAAAACAACATCACAACACATCAACCAAAAAAAAACCAAAACCATGCCACCAACCCCCCTTCTCCGCCTCCTCTGCCTCTCAAACATCACACGCACACGCACACTCCTCTCCCACCCATTTCCCATTTTCCTTACCCAGCGCACCTTCACCAACACCCCTATCACCCTCCTCCCCCGCAAAGACTCCCAACACAAAGACAGCATCGACACGACCGCGACCGAATACTCCAAATCCGGGAATGACGATGCTGCCGCGCGCGAAGGATCCGCCGCATTCGATGCCTCAATTACCTCCCCTGAATCCGAGAGATCTGAAGCTGGGAAAGGGGGGGAAGGTAATCCGCTAGATGTGAGTCCGGCGAATCAGGAAGTGAGTAAGCCGAGGGGAGAACAGGAGGGGGGTGCGGAGAGGAGTCCGGGAAATAAGAATGTGAGTGGGAGAAAAGGCAGTGGGTTTGGGGGGAAATAAGGAATGAACTGTGATGAGGGGAATGGTTGGATTTGGAGGGATTGAAGGTACTTCGTGTACATGATTGAAGGATGGAAGGAATGAAAAGTATGAAAATCAATAGTAGGAATCTATATCCGATAAATCAATCAGTAAATCATTGCCTCTGAAAATACACACACAATAAACCTATCCGAAATGACACAAAATCCAACGGTTTAACACAACACAACCACCCAAAAATCAAAACTCCATTCGTCCGTCCATCCATCCAAACAAATCCTATTCCCAATCCTCTCACTCCCCTCTCCACTCCCCCCTCCCCAACCTAACAATATCCCTCTGCCCCAACTCCCACACCCTCGGAATCACCTCCCCCTCCCCTCCATCCCTTCCCCGCATAGCCCTAACACCCGCCTCCACCGCCGCCCTCCCAATAACCCTCGCATCCTGCGCCCAAAAATCCTGCAAACCCGGATTTACCCAACCCATCCACCCCGCCACCTTCCTCGCCACAAACTCCGTCGGTCGCGAATCCTCTCTCTCTCCTACTATCAACCCGGGTCTCAGGATAATAACATGTTTAACCCTATTTTCTTTTTTGTCCAGAAGCGCTTTCACCGCGTCTTCGAGCTCGCCTTTCATTTTGGAGTAGGGGATCATGGAAGAGGGGTTCGCGCCGTGGGTGGAGATGAGGATGTAGATTTTGTTGTTTGCTTTTTCTTCTTTATTATCGATCTCGCCATCAGGTTTGTTATTGTTGATGGAATCCCCGGTTTGAGAAAATGTAGATGCTAGCTCGAGATTTAAATCATAGTCGATTTTGCGCTGCGCTTCGATACTACCTGCTTGCGCTTTCGTGGTTCCGAGTGCGGAAAAGAAGAGCAGGGGAGAGGGAGAGATCGAGGAGAGGAGGGAAGACCATGTTGCTGTGTCTGTGGAGGTGAGGGGGTGGAGTTTGGGAGAGGTGGTGCTGGGTTTGGGATCGCGGCGGGAGAGGGAATGGACGCTGGAGATGGAGGGGTGAGAGAGGAGGGTGGAGAGGATGTGGGAGCCCTGGTTGTGTTAGCATGTTATTTTATGTCGAGGAGCGCTAAAGGTCAGAGGGGAGGCAGAAGAAAGAAAGGGAAAGACATACGACAAGACCGGTACTCCCTACGATAGATGCTGAAGCCATTATATCTTCTATACTTTTCGTGTTCTTATCTTCGTACAATATATATCCCACTCGATATCCTAATATCTCAATATACCAAAATCCAATACAGAGCCCACAATATATAACCGATATCCCTACTATTGTTTAAATTAAAATAACAATATAATATTTATCTCTTTCACCCACTTAAACCAACTTATATAGATCGAGTAGATAAGATCTTATAGATCGATGAGATAAGATCCTGTAGGAGCTTTTAGTCTGGAGTGGCCGGAAAAGAAATAAAGAAAATACTAATTCTTTATTAGTCCTTTCAATTCAAAAGGAATTAGACTAATCTAATTAGTACTAATTTAAATAAAGAATATAGAAAAGCTTTATTCCAAAGAATAGTTCTATAAGGAAGAGATCTATAAGAGATTGATGAAAGCTGGAAAGCTAGATTGAATGGAAAAAGCATAAAATAAGACTTTATTCTCTTGAATATACTTTTCAAATTCAATAAAAATTATATGTTATATGTTATATTGGTTATATAATTATTATTAGTTGTTAACCAAAGCCTGCTTCCCATTTAAGACTAAATTATTAGTCTTATTCCCTCATAAATCCATTTCACCATATGCTCATGACCTGCGATAGTTTTCTTAAATGAATAAAGAAATACACTTGAAATAATTCTTATACTTAATATTATTATTCATTATAGTATTAAATAAATGAAAATTTTGTTAATATATGTCAGGGTTCAGTAGTAGGGAATATGCCGGAAATACGCTGGGCTGATGAGTAAGGGGTTATGTAATAATATATTGGAATCTGGTCAAAACTAATCTTATGC
>PQXN01000626.1:0-10332 GCA_004786275.1 Botryotinia convoluta
TATAAATAAAGAAAGTGCACGGTTACGCACAGACGAATTTTGTATGTATTTGAAGTGGGCCACTCAATGATATGGGCCACTCGATGATAAACCACGTTATAAGAGTTTTGTATTTCGTTCCTTGAAACGCAGATGAAAGGGACGAATATTTTCTTTATTACTTGGGGAAAAGCACAACAAAACTCAAGGCTATAGGAACTGAGTTATATATTTCGCAGATATAACCTCCCGTAATTAAAAAGCTTGCCAAGGAATAGAATATTGAAAGGATGCTATTGGTATATATATCTAACATTTAAAACCCTACTCCTCGCTTCGCTGCTTGAATTCACATCATCTCATGTTAGTTGCTTAGAAATGCCTACTCCTACCTACTTTGCCAAATATCCTCCCTTCCCCTCCAATATCCCAGTGGCAGATATGCCCATTTTCTCCTTCGCTAAACTTGCAGTCAATGACGGACTCGAGTCCTGCGCTCTTTTCGAAGCCAGTCGTCATATAGGCTTGTAAGTAACAGCAAATCCTTCCTTCCAATCCTCCGAATATCCTTCGATCTGTCCCTACGCAAATTCTTTGCAATCGAATGCATTATATGATTTAATAATAAATGCAAATTGTATTGTTTAATTGCACTCAAGTTCATTGCATGCATTGATCATGGGGTCTATCTTTTTATCTTTCATTACCTCTTCTCGAACAACATTTATGCTTTTCCTAAAAAGAGTTATTCGCGGCAAATTACTAATTCTCAATATCGTAGCTTCCAGCTTGACTTCACTGGGTGTTTGTTCGGTGATCAATTTCTCAAGAATACCGAGAAAATGTTCGACTTGAATGCAGAATTATATGCACTCCCTAAATTGGAGCTTAATGAATACGCCTACAATCCCCCAATTTCTCTCTTTCGGTACCTCCGCCTTCATAATTCATCACTTCTTATTCCAAATTTGCACGGTCTTTCAGACCTATAAAAGTCTCGACTAATTTGGCCTCTTATCATGTTTAGCTACAAGCCCTTAGGTTATCACAAGATTGGCAAAGTCGGAGATCGAGTCGAGCTCTACGGAATCAGTCGCGATGACATAACTGGGGCTTCTGAGCCTCTTGCTAACCCGAGCTGTATCGAACGTTGTCGCCCGCAATTGAAGACATATATTGAACAGGCCAACGAAATTGTAAATATCATTCTCGGGCATTTAGAAAAACATCTGAAACTTCCACTGGGTACTTTCGCACAGCTGCAACCGATGACGGAGCCAAGCGGCAGTGTTTTACGAATGCTGAAGTATGAGCCTCAGGTAAGCTCCAAATCTCCTGCGTTTCCCATTATTCCACGTGTGTCATCATAGAATTGCATCTCGAAACTATGCTGATTATTGATAGCCAGCTGATGATCGCCGTACTGCCATGATGGGGCATACCGATATCACAGCACTAACCCTTCTTTTTAGTACAACTGGAGGTCTCCAAATTCTTAACGATGACGCAGGTACGTAACTCCAATTCATAATTTCAAAATTTCGTCTTAACAATTAATTAATTTTCATCATTCAGATCCTCATCTCGAGTCTTCTTGGACTCACATTAAACCTCGGCCATCCACCTGTATAGTCAACTTTGGCGACGCAATGGTTGAATGGACTGGTGGGATCCTTCGCTCAGCTACGCATCGTGTCACCTCTCCCCCCGGCGATCAGTCATCTATGACCCGCTATGTAGTTGGTTACTTTGCCCGCCCTGCTGGTGATTCCCTCATGAAACGACTAGCATCTCCCGAGTATCCTTCTTCCCTCATACCACCAGTCGAGGAAGGAGAGAACTCTGAAAATGATATGAACGCGAGAGACTGGGAGTGGCATAAACTTTCCTCAGTTAAGGCAGGTAATATAGGGGGAAGCTTAGGTGGTAAACCATTTGAGCCGAAGAGAGATCTAAATGAGTTGTTCCCGGCTATTGTTGATGCGGTTTGAAGTATTAGTTCCTGTATTTGAGATTTGAAGATTTTATATTGTACCCGATTTTGGAATCGTCGATGAGCACAGAGTTTTATTTCATCTGTTACTTGTCTTCATTCCCATTTTACCGCTCAGCACCCGAAAAGTTTGTGTACGTATTTTTGGTTTCTAGCACCATCAGAAGTAGTTAAACTAAACCCTATTATTGCTGGCATGAGTACTCTTTTCGACTCAATCCTACGTGAAAGATGAGGAAACTGTATTCGCGAAATGCGTGAGCGAAACTGCTCTTTTGGTAAAGCCCAATACTCCAAATAATCTTGAATCTTTGGCCTTCTACGTCTTAATGGCACATTTGTGATTGATCAAACGAAAAGTCAGACACTCAAAACTTCCAGATCAAGAAGTGCACCATTCCGTCCACAAGCCATCTCCTTACCTCACAACAATTATCCCAGTATAAAAAAAATCACGCGTTCTTCCCTGCTCAGCTCAGCAAGCTGCCTCTCTTCGATTTCCGAAGCCATTCAGGTTTCCTATCTCCTCTCTTCTCTCCACCAAAATCTCTGTTTCGTTTCTTCACTGCGCCCAGGAGATTTCGGCCTTTCTTTGGCACCAGTCATCCAACGACTAGAATTAGTATCAGAATTGGGCGTTCATACCCCGTTCCGCTTTGATTCTTAAAGCCTTTAGAGTATTAAATCTATTCTATCAAATAAAGTAATATATTAAATCAACAAATAATATCCTAGAGGATTCCGGGCTGACCTTGAATAGTACTCCATTATTCCATATGACTCTAAAAAAGCACTTTCTATTACTAATTATACATTTTAAATAATTTATAAGGCATTTTTGTAAAAAGGGTTTCCTTAATAGTAATTGAAAACATGCTGTGGAATTAAATCCGATTTTTGTTGAACATTTTATATAATCTAATTAGTCTCAGATGTGATATAGGATTATAAATAAATATTGATATCAATAAGTTGTTTTGACTAGCCTATGATTTTTATATGTATTAGTATATTAATATTATTAGACTGCCAACCAATATAGACTATACAAGTATGTATAGATTATTATATTTGTTTATTATTTAGGATTGATATAATACCAAATCAATATCTTTGAATCTGAAAAGAATAATCAATAGTTTAGACTATGAGGATTTACAAATCTGAAGGCGGGAAGAAACTTCTAAATAAGTATTGCAAAGGAAAATCACTCAAGGACTCTCTAGGTTTATCTAAGTATAACTTTGGATACCTTAGGGCAATTATTAACTTATGGAAATGCTTCACGGATGCTAAATGTCGCGTCGGAGTTTGCGAACGGAAGATGTGATCAAAAGAAGTACGCTTGAGCTTCTGGAAATGAACTCAAGTCGAATATTCGTTTCTTGTGCCCACAAGAGACAATTCTCCTTTCTGAGCCTGCAGATCCGGTACCATAGTTGTGATTTGATGCTTATACGCTTCTATCACTGGTCAAATCCTCGACAAAATTTTTGGAGAGAACAGAGACTACTCACTGTTGAGGATGTCAAGCAAATCTAAACATATAAGAGCGAGCAAACCAAGTGGCAGAATTTGCCCAAACCCCCAAGTGTCCTCATCTCCGATTATCAAGCTTCGATTGGACAATTTTGTGTCGATAACGTCGAAAGTATTCCATGCTGCTAGTCCAATATATCCAATAACTATCAGTACCGAACCGTTGTCTCCCCAAGCCCATAGTGCCAAAATCCGCCAAAGTACATGCCAGACCATGTAGCTTACGGTTTCTACAACTTGTAATAAGATACGCAAGAGAATTGGCCAACGACAGGTGTGCAATTTCACCGCTGACCAAAAATCTAGAGCGCGTTGCTGACCTCCATTGGATACATCGTTCGAGGTATCTGCGATGAAGTTCACTAAGCCTTTCAACCATCACCATTTGTGAGACAAGGACCGTACAAGTTGTTGCATGGAATACAATAACATATACACAGCTTCGAAGGAAATTCCCACAATCCAGAAATATTGCGCATTGGTTGGTGATGGTTCGTGGGAAAGATAACATTGACCACTTTCTTCAGAGTCCCAGTGGCTTTCAGCCTCCAGTGTGGTAACAATCTGGTAGTAAATTGAGAGCAGATCACTGATAAGTATGAAGACCCAACGCGTCCAGAAATAAAAGCTCCTGTCATGACCATAGTGTTCCGAGTGGAGACATCCAGCTCTAGAAGCCCAAAACGAATTTAGTGTGAGCAGCCAATAGCTTGTAATGAGAGATTGGTGATAGAATGACATGTGATGAAATTCAGCTATACCTGCAATGATTATGGCGGTTCCTGTAACAAGCTGAAGATCACACAACCGATCCAAAGCCATTTGAGAGAATAACTGAAGTCGCGGTTGGGGATTGCGGAAGAGGCTTAGAAACATAGCTAACGAATATCGGATGACATAAAGGCCGAGATGAACGCCTTTAATTATGAGTCTTGGGATGTTTCGTTCGATGGATGATGGGATGGAAATTCTTGTTAGCTTGACTGTGTATTTGCCAATATGTTCAGCTGTGGTTCCCGACACAGAAGAAAGAAGTTTGAGACGGAATCGAGATGACACGACACAATATAATTGGATACATGCCACAAAACATGTGACCCACGCGGTAACCAGAAAACTTGTCATAACCTTTGGAATTCGTTAGGAAGGAAGAATGTCATGGAAATTCATTGAGCTACTTACCCCAGGACCTGCGATGTCCGGATCCGCATCGAAAGAGGCGATACATACCCATTGATCACGAAGTCTGCTCGCCATGATGCTTTAGATTGAGAAAGATAGAGAAGTGAATGTTGAGTGTGGTTTCGAATGAACCATTGAAGCTAGTGGGTTAATAACAACACCCATTGGAATGTACCAAGCCACACAACGGATTGAGATGAAAGAGAGGTAAGATCTTACTTTTATGAAAGAGCTCTACCATGCATAGCTGAAGTATCCTTCAAAAAAAAATTATTCTGATTAACGTAAGTATTATTGTATTTCCTGGCTTGTGTATCTTGAACCAGAAATTCGATCCTGGAGACGCTCCAAAAGATATGTAGAAAAGACCGAAAGCGCGAGGAAAATTGCGCCGCCTGGAGTTGGGGATATGAGCCGACATATAACGGCGGGAATCATCGGCAAAGATCGTGTTCCAGAAAAGCCCATCTCTGAATGGTTGATCAGATATTGTGTCAAGGCCCTTGAGCTCGAGCGTAGTATACAAGATTCATTTTAAGTGATTTGTGTGTGCTTTCAATCGCGAAAATGTTCAACGGTATCAACAATTGGTAGTATCGTAGATTGATAGATGCTTCAATCAGCCATATATATAGTACTCGTGAAACGTGTTCTTGATGTGGCAGAAGTAACGATGGAGAACAGGGATGGTTGGATCTACCAATTTACTGAAAGAATTATCTGTGAAGTGACTAATAACATTGAAAATAAGAGAAATGAACAGGTTATTGAAAAAGCGCCCAATGATGGTATCCAGAAAGAAATGAAACAACATAGTGTGGCAACGCCGTATGCTACACATTTTTTTCACGTCCAAGTTCAAATTAGCTGTCATATGTACTCATTATGATCGTTCATTAAGGCATTTCTCATACCAAAAACTCTCCAGAAAGGATATCAGCTTTTTTACTCTTAAAATTTCTCCATGATCTCCGCATTTGGGCGATGCTCTTTCACCAATTTGTCTCTTTGCAAGTTCTCCAACTCTTTAATTTTTCGTTCTTTAAGCTCCTGACAGAATACGCTCCCTTCCCTAATACGATCGCCCTTCCATGTAAATAATACCGGAATACCGCACATTAATAGGCTCAAGAATGCAAGCAGGCTACTTGCCCATGGCATACCCAGTTTTGTATGCATGGGCTTCGCTGCAAACGGCAACACCGCCCCAGCTAAGCTTCTACAGCAGCTCGATGCAGCCATGGCGCTCGCGGCGAAGACCTCATAAGCATCCGTCAAATAGTTAAGTAGAGCAATGAAGATTAATATAAAACCCATTCCAAATGGTATGCCGGCCAACATGGGAATATAGAAAGGAATAGAGGCGCGGGATGTCCAGCCTAACCAGAAAAGCGAAATAACGTAGAGTGGCCCCCCCAAAATGGCAAGTGGTAGCCGCCGAGATTCTTCTTTTTGCGCCCAAGCTTTCTTAGATGCTTGAGCTTTGCGCAAAAACGTATCCCACCAGAGAAATACAATGATAGCTAGAATTGCACCACCACCAATGGGGAGGAACATAAGCCCAGACACGCCAGACGATTGACCATATATTCCTTCGAATATAATCGGATAAGCTTCAAAGTACATATAGAATATCCCATATGCGAGGGCGAGGTAGGTGCAAGCGGCCAAGACGATGAGCTCGAAGAAAAGCATGCGGATAGGTCGAGTGAGTGTCACAGTCATCATTTGTTTTAGGTCTTGCTTTTCCAATTCGATCGGCGCGATTATTTCGGAATCGCCTGTTTCTTTTCGCAACTGTTTTGCGCGTTTGAGAAGTAGAACTGGACCGTAGGTTTCTGGAAGGAATACAAGAGGGACCCAAGATGCACCAGCAACAATCAAGCCAATCCAGAAAGTCCAACGCCAGCCAAGAACAGGAGATATAAAGCCCGAAATTATTGGAGCCACTAGAGGACCTACACAAGTGCCTGCAGTGAAAACCGCCATGGCTCTCCCTCTTGTTACTGGATCCTTGTATATATCTGCATAGATACTTCCACTGACAGATATAGGACTACCTGCGTTGATACCTGCCAGAATACGAAACGCTAGAAGTCCACCCTATGTTGGTGTCAAGGCACAACCTAACGTAAAGGCGGTATAGCAGAAGAAAGTTGCCAGCATGATCGTTCTTCGCCCAAATTGTTCTGATAGTGGGCAAAATACTAAAGGTCCAAGCACATATCCAAGGAGATACATCGATATTAGTAGAATTTCCGCAGACTCTGATGTTATGTGAAAATGCGGAGCAATGAATGGGATCGCGTTCGAAGGCAGAGAAGAACCCATGGTACTGTTGATCACCACAAGCATTCCCACAAGAACAATATAACACTTCCACCCCTATAATTCTAGATTAGCCGAATCTTTTATTATAATATACTGAATACCCATTAACATTCACCAGCAAAAGATATGACGTACGGAAGACCAATTACATGAATTATCTGGATCATCCTCTTCCCAATGTATTACATTTTTGCGCGTGCCCAAGACGCTGGATGCAGATGAATGTGGAAGAGACATATGATTGTTCTCGACTCAAGATCATATCGTCTTTTCGCATCGTCATGATCAATTCCAGAGACTATTCGAGAAAGTCTACTTTGATGTCTTTCTACATTCCAATGAGTATATCAGGAGCTCTACCCAATGAGTAATATACGTACCAATTGATGCAAAGTCCGCTCCTGAATTAGTTGCAGCTGTCACATTGTCGCTGACTCCTGGTGAGCTGATTGCATTTCCATGATATGCGCTGGACATCTTCACTTTCTCGGTTACCCTTGGAAGGCTGAATCTCCCCTCACTTCTATCTGCGATGTCCTAGGCAGCCTTAATGGAGTTGAAACTCATGAATAGTTTCAAATTTCGTGTAAAACTGAGGAAAAAGTGAAATAGAACTTCAATGAAATAGAATCGTGGTGAAATGTACGCAGTAAAAGAAAGGAACTTAACTTGTGACATATCATTTACCTGGAGATAAGACTTCATTGGGCATGCAATTTCGTATATGCCCGTAATTACATGGACCGTTTGAAAAATAAATGGTCATTACTAGTTTGTAAAGGGCGAGTTCTAAATCTTCTAGTGGGAAGCTCTCTCCACTGTCGAACTCTGGTGCGGGTCCACAGCACGCTATCAAGTCTTAATTATTGGTTGAAAGGAACGATGGTGCCGACTCTACCGTAGGGATGGCTGCCTTTTCCAGCAATTTTATGGCAAACGGCAGATCTCCAAGGGAATGCGTCAAGTTGGTGTATATGGTGAAAACGTCCCAAGTCTTATGTAAAGTTTTGCTCCCAAAAGAGGGAACGAATACCGAACAAGTGTAAATTTAATACTTCAAGGCAGGAGGAACCAACTTCAAAATCTGTTGGTTAATATAAATTGACTGACTGACCAGGATCATTCGGTGGATAAGGGTGGTTCTGAAAAACGTGGAAGCTGTCGGATGAGCTGACCGAGTAGGAGTGTATGTGACATGACATATGCCCCATTCAACTTTCCCGAGCCATTTGTTGTGATTGGGTCACCGCGTGGAATATGTTATGGAGCTTTGATGGATCCTTTGGATGTTCCTATGAAGATAATTTCGATACTCTATGTTTCCAGATTGATGCTTCGACCAAATCTAGCATATAATTCCACCTTCAGTTGTGTCATCTCCTCCCTAATTATGCTAAGCTTTTCTTCGACCATTGTTACTTCCTCCTCAATGTTCTCAGTTGATTTCGTGAGGAGTTCCTGGACTTCGGGTAGTGGTAATGAAATAAATGAATCTCCGATTTTGTAACTTCAAGATGTCAAGTCAGTATGCTGCGACGCATGGTGATTCTGTCAATAAGGGAGATGGCAGTTCGTACGGTATCATGTCATCTTCATCTGCCAACTCAAGTTCCCCCGATACGTCGTCGAGATCTTCCTTTTCTTTCTGTATAACAAGAGGATTAGAAAAGCATTCGTCGCAGATTGATAATCGCAGTATTTTGGTCGTGGTCGCGCGAGACTCGACTATACTGACATGTTTTGACTTCAACTCATCTTCCAGTCCAATTTCCCGTTGATGTAAACGACTGAACTGATTGATTTTGTCTTGATCTTCTCTTCGTACTTCGACTTCATCTGCGCCAACTGCTGCTTCGTCTTCTTTTGATAACTGAGCTGTGAAGTTAGAAGATGTCCTCATGGAAACAATCTATGAAATGGAAATATTACCATACGGCGTTGCATGATTGCGGTTGTAATGTTGTGGAAAAAATTCCAGGAGATACCTGAGTCTGTAAATTATCGATAGGTAGAGGGTACCAGGTAGACTTTCCAGTTTCCTTCAGGCGTGGGGTGGGGAAGGCCTCGCAGCCATGAAAGCTTGCAAATGCGAACCTTAAACCTTAGGTGTCGACCCCCGTGGCTCAATTTTACCATTTTCAACAGCAATGCAATGTATCTATGACAGTCACTTCATTTTCCCGTCACATTTATTCCTCTCCTATATTACCTACTTCTATCACATCAGAGCAACCTGTCCAGATTCTATGTTATGTTAAATATCGCCCATGAAACATGGGCGGCAACAGGACATTCCAATAACAAAAAAACATACCAAGTGGTATCGAAACATCCAATGTGAGTCCCTGTGGTGGCAAAGTCCGTACCTTACGAATAAATCCTTTCGTAATTGCTATAAATTCTCCAATATTTTCATTATATATTGAAAAAAATGTTTTTAAAGTATTAATATAATTAAACTAATCTTTGTACCTAACAAAAGTTTTCGATTTTTTAGGGACTTTATTGTTTTCGATGAAATATATTATACCTTTTATTATATTCAAATCTAAGGTATTTTTATTTGCTATTACATTTTAAAATATATATTTATATATGAATTGAGAGTATTTATTCTATTAGATTAAAACTCTATACGAATTGTAGGATTACAAGTAAAAAATATGTAAAAATAATATTACAAGGCTTGAAACCAATTTCATATACATAACTTTTTTCAACCTTGTGATTACAAAGCCTCTATAATCGAGTTTCTAAATCATATATCTACCCGATTTCTTTTTTGTATTCTCATATAATTACTCCTTTTTTGCTTTACATTTGCAATTGCAAAAGCATCCTTTTGGATCTTTTTACCCTTTTGAATTGAATCTCTATTTCGACTGTTTCGATTTAGTACTCTAAATAGAGAAAGCTCTAATATATTACAGTTTTCTTCTATTAAATCACAGCAATAAAAATACAACATTCTTCAACCTCTATTTACTCTTTTTAAATATAAATTATTATATCCCTTTTGTATATATTTCCCTTCATTTTCAAGAGACTCTTTATTAATACTATCTTATCCCTCGATATCTAAAAGATTTTTGATTTCGGGGCTACTACTTTCGGAATTGTAATTAGATTGAGTTTGTGATAGTAAAGCTTTTAATAAGGTTAGTAAAACTCTTATCAGGTTTGATATTATATTTGGTTGTTATATATTTATTGTTGGGTTGACCTGGTAAGGTGGTGTATACACAAAAGCATATGGGGTTATAAAAGTATTGTAATTCTCTCCGTCCCCTTCGTCCGAAGGGGGAATT
>PQXN01000627.1:0-10325 GCA_004786275.1 Botryotinia convoluta
CCCTAAAAAAAAAAATCATGCTGCAATATACAAAAAAACAGCTGGTTGAGATCCGAGGGATATAGATATAGTTCAGAAGATCAGACGATCATTAGAGAGACTCAAATTTTCGGGATATAGTATTTGGATATTGCAAAGAAGGACAGTAACTACTGATACAGAACTTCTTCTTGAGTTGCGACACCGCAAGTCAGCCAGATTGCATGAGACTTTTATCATGTTACATTCTTTGCATGCTAATATTCCACGGACTAATTGATGATCAATTTCAGCGGCTTATTATAGCGAATATGATACACAAAAGCCAAAATTAGCAAGCATTCCAGAATGAAACCATACCTATTGGCTTTACTATAGAGAATCATACACTTGATTCGTTCCTTCCTTTGCAAACAGCAATAAGAGTATGCAGTATAGCCGAAGAACCCTAGACTTTGATGCTCAAGTCGACCTGCGTTGTATTCTCACCGGTCCCATATCTCGCAAAAGAGACGAAGGACTAAAGTTCCATCATAACATGTTGATAACAAATTCTCCATCGTCTTGCATCCCTAATTCCGATAGTTTCCAATCCTCAAAGCCCTTCCGAAATGTCTCGCATACGGATTTAAGATCCCTGTGACTCTCATCATCAGAGTATGAAAACATGCCACAGCGTCGGAGTTCCCAGTCCACTTTACCCGTTGGAACGAGTATAAGCCCACCAATCTGCCATTGATCTTCTTGAATAATACTTTTGCAGACAGGTAGGAGATATAATGAATCAATGAGTTCAAGTGCGCTCATATCTTCATAATCCCAGTAAAGGATTTTTTCAAAAGGTGACAGCGGTTTTGACTCGTGATTTTGGGAGAAAAGAGAGACTTGCTTATGGTGAACGTGAGCTGGAGCAAGCTCTCCTTTAACTTTGATGTATGCGCCGGATATTTGTCCAAGTAGATTATCGCTCGTTAGATCCACGTGTGCTTCCAAGATTTGGCAATATATCTCGATATCCCCAGTTCCCCTCCGTGCAAGAGGAAAATTTATCTCTGCATTAAGAGATGCCCAAGACCAGCTGGGGGCAATACATTCCTGTGTTCCAGAACCGAGAACAGCAAATTTAGAAGGATCGGAAATATCTAGGGTTGCCCAAAGAAGTCCAGATGGTAGCTGATTTTCCCATAATCCCGCAAAATATCTACCTCCTATAGTCCGGTGTGCGGTAGCTGCCAGTCCTCCTATCGCAACAAGCTTATCTGTTCGATATGTTAAATTTCATTTCATATACATTCTAACAATCAGGTTCCAAATAACTCTAGTTTCAAGAGATGTATCTGATTGGACATTGGTAGAGCCATCAAGAAGTAATGGGAGCTGGATCTTCAAGTGGGGGCTGGAGGCTTTTTGTGGGAGACGCTTGGGAAACGTCTCAGAAGCAGAATGCTGTCGGCACTCCCAAAATAACTGTCTAGATCCAAAATGAAGATTGCGCCTTGATAATAAACGTTCTTGACAGACCCAAGCTCTAGAAGATAAAGTACCATTATTCACCTCCTTTTCCCATGCATCTCAATCACCCACACAAATCATTTTACCATCCACCCGGAACCAACCTTGCTTTACCTGTAGTAGATTTCTATCGCGGAACATCCCTTCATTTCCATTCCTTGCAGCCGTGGCGCAAATATTACAAAAGCTATTCGAGTAGACGTCGCACATCTTCGCAGACTCCCTCAACCAGTCAGCTTTAGAATCTTGAACTATGCATAGCGAATCGATCCAGATATACTGTCCACCCAATTGCCGCACAACCCATAATGCGTCCTGAAAAGTCTTCGAGAGTTGCAAAAAGTCTATTCCGCGAAGCATGCGTTCTTCATTTGACTGAAGGAGAACCAATTTTGGTGAAACTTTTCCCCAACAATGACTCAACGTGAAATAGACTGCATTGATGGGAACATCTTTTCGCAAGCAAAGTCGTAGAGTTAACACTAGCCCTCCTGCTCCGATTTCAATAAGACGAGTAGGAAGGATGTTTCCAACTGTTGAATTCCTGCGTCGGCAAGCGTCATGGCTATCATTGCAATTTTTCAACCATTGCTTTGAAAGCTTCAGGCTTTGATCAGAACCGGTAGACGAAGCTATTTCAAAGTAACTCTCCAAACCAACAATATCTGATGCAAATATAGTCAGTATTTCGGAATTGTTGACATATTTATCATTTACCCACCTTCATATGGGAATAACCCAAGGAATTCCGCCCTTGAATTTAACCTGGGACTCTGTTTTCTTTCGCTCCAAGGGAGATGGGAATAAGAATGGTACATGCCAATGCTATTCTGATTGTATTTTGTATAGAATCTCCATTGCCGAGATCCACCACTCAAACCATGTTGTGGATCAATTCTCAAGGCTTCAATATATTTTGTCTGATCTGCCAGTATAACATGATGTAAGCCCAGGAATTGCGAGCATAAAAAGCAATTCTCAACAACACGAGGAGCGGATGTCTCTGGATCAGAAAATTCCCATTGCGACGACGATGAAACGGAAATTTCTTTCGCATGCCATATATCTAGAACTTTCTGACATCTTCCACAGACTGGAGATGGTATTAAGGATGGTTCGTCCTGAGGCTGGCAATTCAGCATGGCCATCTCATTTATTCAACAGAGCTCTAGTAGTGGCGTTACAAACAATTGAACATTCGCGACAGCAAAAGTTTGGAGAAAAATAGAGAGAGAAATTAATCTTGTTCAGTGTAATGCTGATGATCCTCAAGAACTTTTGAGGCTAAAATCATGCTATCGTCAAAAGATTACAGAGGTATGCTATATAACCTTTAGCCACATACCGCCCGAGGTTGTTGCAGGGTTGTAGGAATACCTGGATTTTCTGAATATGTTGTTGTTGATGGCTAATTCAAGAACCACAAACAAAATTTCAAAAGAGTTCTATCATTTTCAAACCCAAATAACTTTCCCTCCAAAGATCGATCAACTCAAGAACGATGATAAAAAAGAGAAAGAGAAAGAAAAAGACGTCTTCTTACTTCTTATTCGTCAAATACAAGGTCAAGAGAAACTCTTCTCAAACAGAAACTTGAATCGAACCTAGAGTTTACGAGAATTTGTGTGTATATAGCTAAGTAGAGAGGTATATTGAATATCATCGAACTTTGTATACCTGCATCTATTTCATCTCATCCCACTCCATTCCCTCCAAATCCCACACATCCACATCCATAAAAATCAATCAAAATACCTCAAAACTCATCATATCTTAACTCAATCAAATATGTATTCTCGATCTTTGTTCTCATTCTCATTCTCAATTACTGGTATCTAAATATCATCCTCTCCCCATTTTCTCTTCACTCCTCTTCTCTTATTTTAATCTCCCGCCCCACAAGCCCTCCTTTATCAATCTATCTATCTTCTCATTATCCACTTCCTCAAAAACCGACAATCAAAATATAATCAAATCATATCCACTCCCGCAATTCCCACACACACCTTTGCAAATCTAGATCCAGATCCAGATCACAAGCAATCTTTCCCCTTCCCTTATCCGCCTTGCTTCTGTCTCCCGGTCTTTAATCCGCTCCCCCCTAATCCTATCCCCTCACTTAACAACTCGCAAAAATGCGCAAATGCAGAACAGAAATCATGAATGGTATCTCAAAAAAAAAAAAAAAGTGTAGAAGAAAGAATCCGCGAATAAACAACAAAAATGAAAGGTCCGAGACATCGAACAAAATCGATCGGATCAAATTATATGCGCTGCAATAATCAAGATCTGATCTGAATGGAATATCGAGAAAAAAAACTTTAGTTGCGTCTGTGTGTGTGAGTGTGTAAATTATCGGACAATAGAATATGAATGTGTAGGAATCCTCTTAACATATGTAAATAGAAGCGAGGACAATTGAGAGTGCGAGGCGTCAATTTACGAGTAATATTTTGATCGTAGGTGAATTATGACAAGAGTAGATTTCGGTATCGGTATCGGCTTGGTATCGACATAGATTTAAAAGAATCTATAGAGCTTTTCATCGAATAGGTGGAGGAGCAGACGAGTTATTGTTTTCCATATTACCCGTAAGTTCAGCTACACGAGCTTTAATACGTGCAACACGAGATTCAATTGCTGGATCCATTAGTATATCACCCCATGAAGAAGCTTTGGAAGGAGGGGAATACTCACTCTCTTCACCTGAAGTCTCATCATCATTATCAGTAGATGGACGATGTCCAATTCTAGATTGTTCTTCGAGTTCTCTATTTCTAGCTTTCTGTTCGGCAACGTTCTTACGGATTTGTGCCCATTTGTCTTGAGGGGAAATTTGTTGTGTAAGTGGCTCTTCGTGAGGTTCTTCATTGGCTTCCTCATATTGACTTCGTGCATTGTTTGATGGTGATCCAGAATCTTCACTTACTCTTGGCGTATCGGATTCAGCTGCTGGGACAAATGCTGGGAAATCTTCGAGAGGACCTTGATCAAATTTAGAGAATTCTTGACGAGCTTCCCTAGCATCAACAGTATCAACTCTAGAAAGATCATCTGCAATAGAATGTTCGTATGAAGGACGGCGAGGAGTTGCTGGAGTCATTGGAGTTACTGGAGTGATAGGAGTATGTTCATCAGATGCAACTGGAGGAGCTGGTGAGACCGATCCATCTCCCTTCTCACTAGTAGGTGACTTGAGTGAATTCTTCTTTCTCGAAAATCGTCTAGTCAGACTGTGCTTCTTTCCTTCTGGTTTGAGTCCATCTTTGCCATTCATTGCCATTTGAGAAGCATTTGGTGGAGCAGGCTTCGTTTGCTTCTTTCTACCAAACATACCTCTAAATCCACCAGGAGCAGCTGGATTATTCTTCTTCAATCTATTAGGCGTATCCAGAGTTTCCGGACTCGAGGGTGCATGATCCATAGAAGCTCTTGGAATATCCATACTTGGCTTATTTGGATTCAAAGGAGATAGTGGAACAGGTTTCCTTTCAAGTGGATGAATATTACTTGGAGAAATTGGAACCCGTGGCTCTTTAGCTTGATCTTCGCCAGTTGGTAGAGGCGGTAAAGGCGAATAACGTCCAGTTGGAGTAGTAGGAGTAAGGGGTAGATCTCTGTGACTGTTAAGACCTGGTGACAGAGCTGCTTGACAGTCATATGAATTTCCATTTGACTGCATAGTACCCTCTCCAAGACCTCGTCCCATAAAGTTGCTGCCTAAATATGCTTCTCGAACAGCATCTTTGTCGTATTTATTGGCCCACTTCATCGCCGGAGAAGCTTCGGATTTGAGCATTGGTTGAAGTGTTAACACACTGTTCGTTTTCAGAGAAGCTGCCTCAAAATCGTTTCTTCCACGTCGCGCTGCTAATCCTTTCTCTTCCTCCTGCTTTTTTTGTCTCTGTTGTAACTGAATTGCTGCTGCTTGAATTCGAGCATGTTGATCAAGCCCAATGGTAGTCTTACTTGCGCTAGTACTTTGATTGTATCCTGGTTTCAAGTTGCCGGGTTTCTCCATCTCAGTTTTGCCTGTAGATCCTCGTCGCTTTGCGCTATTCTTATTCTTCTTGGTACGTCCCCAAAAGCTCTTTTTCTCCGCAATATAAGCACCCGCTTCAGGCTCCGGTGCTGCGCCTTTGACCATTTCCTCCATCACCAACCAACGACCACCTTTGATTGTTGTCTCAATCAAAGCGCATCGTCCAAATGAAGCCTTTCGGTCCACCGTTTCTTCGCCGGCCAAACTACTAATCCAAACCCACCAGAATGAATCATCCAAGTCGAATCGAGTAATACTTGCAAGCTCACCAGGTTGTAAATCTTTATTTGACTCGAGTCTAGGTTGATGTGATTGCGAACTTCCTGCTCTGGTATTGATGGGTGGTAGAATCTTATCCGGTGGTAATAGTAAAGGCGGAGGACTACTTGGTCCATCATCAACAAAGCCCGAAGAAAGGAAATCCGCCCAGGAAGGAGTAGTTGGTCTGTCACCAGCTTTAGATCCACCATTTGCCGGAGTGGTTCTTAGCCCTTGTATTGGTTTTGGCTTTTTTGGTCCTAAGAAGGTACTTTCATCATCCGCCATTTCATCATCAAAAGATGCAGAAAATCCAATATCCTCAAATCGTGACCAAGAGGCATCTCGTAAACCCGTGGATTCTGTAGAATTAGATACCTGGGATTGATTCGTAGAAGAAATTGATCTCAAAACACGACGACATTCATCAGTCAAAGCTCTTACTGGATCCTCATATTCGGAGAATTGTTGGAGAGCGCGGTCATCGTCTCGATATTGGAAGTGATTTGCTCTTCTTAATAATGCAAATGGCGTAGGTGAAACGGAATTTACTATCATAACCACCTTTGTCGTCGATTGTTGTAATAACGAAGGTCTTTCGGGTGGATATTCTGTTTCCTGGACCAACTTCTGTAAGGACATAGGTAATTTCGATATACCGTTTGTGCCTGAGACGGAATCAGGAGAGAGTGATCGTAGATAGGCGAAGAATAGATGACTTGCAGCATCAGCCGCACTAAATAATGGTAAGCACATTTATAAATCTGACGGATGGATTTCACCCACGTTGACCATCCTTTATATCCACCTTCAAATCCATTGCCGGTATCATTATGTTCGAAAGCCCACCATCCCGCATATCTCGATAATTTGCGTCCAGCTAAACCATTTGTTTTCCCATGTGCAGCAATTGCGGATAAGAGATCGAAGAAATCAAAAATGATATCTTTTCTCGCATCCGAATCTACACTTAGAGGTATAAAGGTTACAAAAGCGTCGCGGGCATATCTCGAGTCTGCTAAAAGTTAGCCATGGTCTCCTTCTCTTTGAACCCCAAATCTCCTACCATTCTCTCCAACTTTAAATAATTCATATGCATCCCATGAAACTACACCACCGGCCAATCGACCCCAGCACCATTTAAGCACACTACATAGAACCTAATTTGAGATCAGTTGTTTATCCCACTCTAATGTTCAATCTGCCACCTCACCATAGGTTCCGTAAGTCTCAACTCTTGTGCCAACATTTCCCGACTCAATTGTCTCTTATCGAAGAAATTCCTAATGAATGTTCTTGCCGCACTTGGATCTGACGTAGGTCGGAAGGGAAGTAGAAGGAATGGCGTATCCAAAGCTGCAAGGACCGACACAGATTAGCAGTGTGTAACATAACATACGCAGACTCCATAGTAAATTCCCCTCCTCCCCCCTAGGCTTCGTGCATAATCGATAACGGGGAAGATAATATCCAATTCTGAATCAGATTTCATACCTCTTGATTTTAACTCCACAGTACATCCCCTCACCAGATTTTGAATCTCTTCTGGTTCGACGGTGGTTCGTGTCCATGCATCTGTCCATGTTGGCTTCGCTGGTACTTGATCATTCAAATCGTTCTCTCCCTTCTTCTTGGATGCTTTCGTTGGGCCATCTTTACCCTTTAACCTTGAGAAGAAATTGGGCATGATTGCGAAAATCGGTCGAGTATATTATCGATATATCGCTGATCATGAAATTCTTTTTTTTACCAGTTATGTAAATAAAAGGACATTCGAAGGTTGAAATTGAAATTGTTGCTTTGAAAATTAATGGATGGAAATGGGGATATGATGTCTTGTATCAGATTCGCGCTCCTTCGGATAAGAAATTAATTAGAGGGATAGACGTTATGAGTGGATAGATGGAGATGTATGGGTCGATTTTTGGGATTGCGGTTTATTGTATGTAAACTTTTGAAGAGTGAAGAGTGAAGAGTGAAGAGTGAATGAATGAATGAATGGATGGATTTATGTTATTTCACTGTATGTACCTAGGTAGGTATGAATGAATGAGTGAGTGAGTGAGTGAGTGAGTGAGTGAGTGAGTAAAAGAATAAATGAGTGTGAGTTGAGTTGAGTTGAGTTGAGTTTATCTCTTAATTTTTTGAACCACAGTTTCTCGCGCGACGGGAGGGGAAGAGGAATATGTTTTTCTTTAGTTGTTTTGTTTTCCCCCAAAAAGCAAAGCTTCCTAAATTCAATATAAAATGTAGTACAGTAAGTACATTTCATGTACGGATGGATCAATGGATGGTCCGAATTGAGCTGAATGAGCTGATATGGTATATGGTATATGGTATATGCTATGTTATGCTATGTTATGCTATTCTCTTCTCCATATCCATTCGATCAATCAATTTTTGAAATTGAAATGGAAGATCGGGTATACAAATTAAAGGGGATTTCTGAATCCAGCCAGGTCATATACACCAACAGGACCAGCAGTACCATTTTCAACCCAATCCCACTCATTCATTCCTTTTTTCCTTTTTTTTCTGACCCAAACAATACCTTCCCCCCGTACGGAGGATACCAAGCTGAGCCATACCTGGGTAGTTTGATGTCCGGTAGTTTAAGCTTCCTGGGTTAGTTGTGCTAGATGGGTATCTTAGGGATCTGTTACCCAGGTACGAGTAGTTAAAAGGTATGATACCAATAAGATACTAGGGACGGAGGTTTCTATCAATTAAAATTTCAGGGGATTGAAAAGGTCTACTAGGGAGGAATTCTGGATGTAATTGGTTTCAATGAATCCGTGCATTGGACATTTTACTGCTCTGTGGTCTGTACGGAGTATTATGATTAGCTTTAAATTTTATTAGCTTGGGATCTTATTAGCTTTGGATCTTATATTAGCTTTGCTTGTAGTGGACCTGGGACCGTCAATCCAATGAAAATCTTCGGTCAATGATATTGTGGTACACGGAGTTAAAGCCTTATTAGAGGATATGATATCTAGGTTATGGATTATGGATTATGGATTATGGATCATGGTGTTTTGCTTCTTATAAGAAATTTCGACTTTGGGAATCTATTTGTTCTCGTCGTCTTCATAGTAAAGGTTTACCTAATCTAGTCAATTATCAATAACATTGATTATGCACCGAAGACTGCTAGAACAAAAAAGTAACTGAGGGGCACGCACGTACCTGGGTACATACCAAATAGTTACACAAAGACTTTATTCCTCAATATGGTTAACATGTTTTACAAAGTACATCATACATGCATACATACTACATACAATATATACCAGGGAAGTACTCATCTTCTACTCTCCTCTCCAACCAAATCACATTTCCCTTCCATGTGAGATTCCTCATAAAATCCATGATCTCCTCGTGGTCTCTACTGCATCACACATCCAGTCTTCCACACATCAAAATCCACACCCACTACATACCTACCTACCACATACATATCAAAAGGCTCCGCAACAGCATCGAACCATCCTCCCACTCAATCATATAGCTCCCCTCCACACATACATTACCCACAACCACACCCACCCACCAAACTAATAAAATCATAGCATATCATAGCATAAACATCTCAATCTCATCATTTCATGCACCGCACCACACTGCATTACATCAGATTCCCCTCTATAAAAAAAAATCTATAAAAGAATCTAAAAAAAGTCACAAGTGTGAGATGATAATCCCCAGTAAGTTATTCAATCGATCAATCAATCAGGCTCTAAATTCTCTTCAGATAAGATGAAATGGGAAATATACGGAGTACAAAGAGTTTCATGGTTCCCTGCCGATAAATCATGATCAATGATAATGTCGAGAATACTAGGTATCTACTTAGTAGTAATTAGTAATTGAGGCTGAAGTGAAGATTGAAGTTTCGAGACGAGATCAGGTCAGATCACGAATAAATAAATGATTGATTCTTCAGCCTTGATGTAAGTTGGAAGTTGGGTAGGTAGGTAGGTAGGTGGGGATTGGGTAAGTGTATTTATTTATGATGTGATGTGATGTGATGTACTTGGGCATGTTATATGATATATTTTGTTGTGATTTTCAATTTCTATCTAGATACTAGGTAGTATCTCCTAGAGAACTCTCAATGTTTATATTTACATCCTTACATCCTTATATACCTAAGTATATCCCCGATTCAATATCACCACATTATAAATCTCAACATTAGAATATCACTACATCAAAACACCTCAAATTCCTGAGTCTCTTTCTATCCTACTCAGATAGATAGGTTGATATATAGATAGGTATATTATAGATTACAACTACATCACAACCCCATTACAATTATCCTCACCTACTAGGTAGAGAGGTATAATCAGTCATCTTCATTCTCATCCCCATTCTCTCTCTCCAATACAACTATATAAATCCCCAATCTCATCCCCAACCCACAACTTCACATGTGGATATATATACACCCATCTACACACCATCTCCAATCGCAATATCATATAAAAACACTTCCCTCTCCCCTCCTCCCCTCCCCTCCTCCCCTCCC
>PQXN01000628.1:0-10308 GCA_004786275.1 Botryotinia convoluta
AAGCGAAAGAGACTAGCTCTTTCAGTAGGTCTATATAAGACCTACTACTTCCTGTACATAGCTAGCTCTTTAGACAGAATACAATATAGACATTTAGGACCTACAATCATATGGGTACTATGTCTTCTGTATCCTTCTCAAATCAACACTAATTAGTAATATCACAAATTACTTAACTAATTACTCGAAAAACCCTTCTTATTTTTATATTTTCATTTCTTCAATTGTTAATACTATAATAAGCTAAAGAAATCTTTTTAGTATCAGTTCTAAACAAACTAGTAAATAATCTGATCAATTATTAGTACTACTAGGAATACTTATAGTTATAAGAGTTTTCGAAACAAGTATTGATTTATTACAAAATATTAAATACGATTTTTTAAATCCTTATCCATCCAATCAAGGCAAGATGTTTTCAACTGTCAATACTCTTTATAATACTTTTTATAATACTCTTTATGATTTAGCCCAAAAAGAGTTAAAGGATTCAGTTGAAGGATTTATTGATAGTGAGTTCTAGAATTACATTTTCTTAATAGATTTCTTTGTAGTAAAACAGTTTTATAAGAAATTTCAATTCAGATCTACAAACTATGGATATATCGATGGCTACTTTCAATTTAAAAGCGCTGAGTATATTAATTCTGGAGTTATTAATGTATTATTTCAAGATATAATTGTATATAACTTTAAGTATTTCAAGAAACAAGTTTTTATAGCTATTGAAAAATTGATACTTCATCAATTTCAAAAAACTCTACAATATTATAATATATATATTGATATTAGTATGGATATTAATGAAACTCTTATAAATATCTTTTTACAAAAGAAACATTACAACTAAACTAAGAATCAATTTTTGGAATATCAAATTAATGAGATATAATTGTTTATATCTACGAAATAAACTACTTTACTTGTTAATCTCAATACAAAACTATAAGCTGATAGACTTTAGGATTTCAAAGAGGAAGTCAATATTGATTTCAGTAATCCTTTTAATAAATATTCCGAAGTTATTAAACGAAAACCAGTTTTATTCAACTATTATAATCCCAGAGATATATATTTGTTTACTCCCTATTCATTTCTATATATATTATCAGGAGATATATATATTCCAATTCTGGAAAAGATATTATTTATTAAAGAGTTTAAGAATCCAGATGGTTATGAATTTGGATTATTAGAATGAAATAATACAACTTTGTTAAATTTGAGCAAAGTTATATTACTAGGAGCTTCAGGAAATTCATTAGATGATAATCTTAATGATTTTGATAATGATTGTAGAAATGATAGAGATAGTAGTAGAGATAACAATAATAATAATAGAAGTAATAAAAAGCAAGATTACTTTGATTATTCTAATTGTAATAACAATGTTTAGAATGATGATCAATGTAACCAAAGTCATTGTTTTATTGATCTTTTGAAAATCTATAGGGATAACAATATGTATAAAGATATTAACAACTTATTTGATTTAAAAATCTTTATATTTAGTAAACACTGTTGTAGAGTATTTGTATCAATTGAGTTAATTATAGCAGTTTTCCCAATCATACTTTCAGATGTAGTTAGAGATTATTATTAGGTAAATCTTAATGATCTTTCTGACTTATATGAAGGTTTGTGTATAATGATGGTAAAAAACTTTGAAGGATCTAAGTATTAGAAAAATATGTTTCTTAAATGGAACAATATCTTTTTCAAGTTCTATATCGAAAAGAATCCTATTATAGATTTCTAAAAAGTATTTAATACAATAATTATAGATCTTTGTTTTTTGTAGTATACTATTCCTACAAATATGTGCGATTTTTAGTTATATTATGTGAAGATATTGTTTGTATGTGATAGTGTTCTTGAGTATTATATTGCAATCTGTAATCCTTGTTTTGGTGTTACTGATCTTATTAATCAGATTAAGTAGACTATCGATTTTTATTAGAAAGTATTTCCGAGATGAAGTATGTTAGCAATCGAAACTTTTCTTATAGATTGATATTTCTATAACAACAATTTTTCGAATTCCTCTTTTTGAAAACTATATAATAAGTATAATAGAAAGCAATCTTTTTTTGCACTATTTGATAAGAATAAGAACGATTGCTATTTCCTTGGGTGCAAGAAGAAAGGTTGTAGATATTATAAGTATAACTAAAAGGAGAGAGATCGATTCAAAACAAATTATTATAATAAATATAATACTTTTGATAATAAAAGCTTTTAGAAATACTATAATCAGTTTGTTATAGATATGGGACAAAAGAATGATTGGAATGATAATAATAATGATAGAGATCATCTTATTGATTAATATTTCATTAATGATAATGATAATAATGTTGAAGAAGTATTTAGAACATTTTTTATATCAATAAGTATATGCAACAGATCTTAAATAGTAATTATTTTCAATAATATAGTAAGCATTTATGTATTGATAGTTGAAGTATTAGTTATAGAAATCGAATAATATTACACCAACGAATTCTTTAATATTATAATTGACATTAGTATTGCTTAGAGATCAATTATCAGATATAATCAATATCTTATATAAAAAACAATTAAGGATATCGAATACAATCTTATAACTATTAAGCAAGTAATAATACGATATAGTATCAATACAACTATTTCCATTAATTCTTTTTGAATAGAATTTTTGTTCGAAACAATAGAATGGAATATAATAGAAGCTGATGTTCCATTTCTGTTATATTTAGCAAATATGGATAAGCTCAAGTTTAAGTATAATAATATTAATGATATTATTATTATACTTAAATATACTTTATTTGTTTTTCGATGATTTGGTTATACATTTCTGCTTTGGAAAGTCAAACCTTAAAACGTTATTCACAATTCTATCAATAGCGAAGAGTGTTTACTTATAGAGATTAAATTATAATGAATTCACAAATGATTCAGTTATTTATCTATTTACAAGTTTTATAAAATACTTAAATACTTTGAATATAATAAAGATTTCAAAGTAATCAAACAATTTATCAAGTTTTATTATCATTATTAGATCCACAAAAAATCATTAAACAAATTCAAGTTTTCTATTTCTGATAAGGACTTTGAATTTAACTATATAATATTGGTTGATATACTTTATATCAATAATAATTCTGTTTTATATATTATCAACAAAGCTATACATTTTTAAACAGCTAGATGATTAAGCAATGTGTCTACAAAATATATATAAAATAAACTCCATGAATATTAGATTAATATATATATTAGTTCTTTAGAGTATATTATTTATAATACAAATACTAACTTTATTAGAAAAGAGTTTCGATAATATACTATATCAATGTCCATTCAAACGAAGATTGTTCCTATAAAGGTATATCATTTGATTAATATTGTTAAAAGATTTCACATATCACTATACAGATTTTACAAAATCATTTACAACAAGACTTATAGTTTAAGCGTTAGCAAGAATATAATACTTCAAATGGCTATAAAAGCAATAAACAATATTACTGGATTAGACGATTTAATATCAATATTGCTTGTTTTTGGTATATTCTTTAGAATGGTTGAATTTGATTTTCCAATATCTATTATTCAATAGCGAGTTATTGCAATCTCTAAAGCTATAGTAGAGATCTGTAAGCTATATAGTTCTATAAAAGTATAAGAAGCCCTGAATATATGTAATGGTCTTTCGACTATTATACTTTATAGTTTATTTTCAAATAGTAATATTCTGGTATGGAGAGAGGGCAATAGTATTGCTTTTGGTGAATAAAAAAGATTGTTTTTATTATTCAATATAGATAGTGAGATATATATGCTTGATCTACCTCATGGATCTATAAAATTCAGATCTATATCAGTGAAGTCTTATTATTAAATCAACTAAATCAATCAAATCAATTAAATCGATTGAATCGATTAAATCAATTAAATCAATCAAATTGATTATATTCTGGGTCATTTTAAGAGATACAAAGTAATTTTGCCAAAAATTGCCAAAGTTATATCTATTATTTTCGAAGCGGTTGTTACACGCGCTAAGAATCCAGAGGAATCCCTATTGGATTTATTCAAGAACAGCTTGATGTCTATATTGAAGTCTTTTTCCTAAGTAATTATATCTCAGATTTGTGTTTATATATAAGAAGAGTGTATTAGTTAATTTGTTATTAATCTTCTAAATCCAATTATATATAAAAACTCTAAAAAGAAGGAGATTAATGGTTTGATAGTTAAGGGTGTGTTCAAAGTTGTATTACTATTAGAAGTTCTCTTAGATATATGTATTTTCAAATTACATTTTATTGATAAAATCAAGAATAAAGATATAGATATTGAATTTTGCTACCCCTTATATGAGAACCCTTTTTCGCGGAAAAAGGGGAGCACGGACATTGTTTGTATAGGAAAATAACCCTAAGACTCCATCTAAGCCTCACTTTCCAATAAAAAAGGTTCCACAAAAAAGATATTTCTTTTGTAGCCCTTTTTCTTTTCCCCTACAACCTATTTCTTATCAAAATTTCTATTAGCTTTATTTAATATAGTAAACAACCTCATATATAATACTGTGTATCAGGTTCTAATTTGTATGCGATACCAAATATATATCGTACCCAGCCCTAAGAGTCTTGTACAATATTTTCGCAACACACCCCACTAATTGTTAGAGAACATGCTCAAGGTTCAATTGATCTACACCCATACCTTAATTCTAAAGACATTGAACGAATTGTAGGAATAGAAACCATTCAATGGGATTGTTTTATTAAAGCATTTCAAAATGTTTTATAGCTTTTAATATTTGTTATATAATACTTTCTCGATAATTCATTTCCTGCGAATATATAATTATATAATTACTCACAGACGGAAATCGAATGAGTACAAAACGACTTTGTTATAGCAGGAGTATTTATTGCAGACTTATTTCATTGCTCAAGATTATTGAAATTATTTTCAGATTATTACTAAAGTTGAGTTTTACAATACAAATAGTAATAAGGTTTTATTAATATAATTGAAGAAAGATTCAATTGATAAGATTGAATAAAATATATTGAATATTAAAAAGAATCTTTTCAAGGAAGTTAGTATTATTTGGGATATTAAAGAATCTCGGGTTGAGAGAGTACTATAGCTATACAATATTACCAAGTTCCCTTTTCACTTAGCCAATCTAAAAGATAAGGAGATTTGAACTTCATATAAGTTATTATCAAAGAAGGAATTGGATAAGGATTACTTTGAAGTATAAGACTCTCAACTCGTTTGGATTCTCAATATAGTTAAGACTATAATACGAAATGCTTATCAATTATACTCTAATATATCCCTTAATCAAAAGATGACTTAATAGCGAGCCAATATTCTTAATGAATTTTATACAAAAGTAAGCAACAAAGTGGATGGGTTTCGATATTATAAGAATACTTCGATTTTGATTAAGTATTTTCTTATTGGGAAACAACTCTTAATGTATTATTATTATATAATATATTTAGAAAATGGTTTTTTTACTACTACTCAATCAGATCAAAAGTTATCATATAATATCATCAAGTCTACCTCTATACAAATTCGAAGTATAAATGAAATTATGGAAGCCTTGGAAATTGAAGATCCTAAAGAATCCGAATTAGTTTTGAAATATGCTATTCGACGACTTTATTTTGCTTTGATTTATCATTCAATTGAAAGTGTACTATTCAAATCACCTATCTTGAGTTTTTGTACTATAAAGAATCGGATGATTTATGGTCATAGATTATAGGAAGAACCAGGAAATTTTAATAATCACCTTTCAGCTTTAACCTGAACAGTACAACTTATCCTTTTTGATTTTGTCTGTTTTCAAAAGCAAAAGAATGAAAATCAAATTCCTATTCTCCTTATCAAACTTTGCAAGAAATTCTTTCAACAATTAGCTAAAACTCCTTTCGATTATATTCTTCAATAACATTTATATCTATTCAAAATAGGAAAAGCTTTTATTATTAAATATCAAACTCAATAATCTTTGGATCAGCAAATAATAGGATACTATAGGGTTGAAGTGTCCATAATACAAATCTCGAATCTAGTTCTTTTAGAATATCAATAAGCTTACTTTTTACTTTATAATAAACTTTTATTTGATATTCAAGATTTGATTTCTATAGTTTTGTAAAGAATGAAGGATAATTTGGATTTAAAGGACTTTAGGGATTCTTGGTTTTCTTACTCTTGCAATTCGGAATTTTTAGAAGAAACGAATTTTAGACTTTTTCGATATATCAAAACAAACTCTAAATTGTAAGCAACTTTCTTTAGAGTTAATCAAGATGAAGAACTTACTTTGTGTTCTAAGGCTATAAAGATTTACAAAATATAAGCACAAGAATTTCTGAAGCGAATCTTAATTCTCTATCATATTGCTCCCAGTCCACCTTTACAAAAGTCTAAATTATTTTCAGTGATATAGCATAATATAACCCAACAACAACACATCTTTATTTAGGAAAAGTTGATTATAATTTATACTCAATATTACAAAGGTCAACAACAATCAAGGGTTTATAAAAACAATATTCGATTTCTTCCTAAAGCTATAAGAAATCTCTTATTTACTTACATTGCTTATATTATTCTTCTTTAACAAATCTTTCTTCAATAAGAAAATCCTCAGATTTTGATTTCCTCTTACCTCTGATCCAAGTTAGATAGAACTGTATAGATTGATAAAACTATTTCGACTTGTTTATATAAAACATACACTCAAACTTAGATTCCTATATTACACACTTCCAACTAACGACAATTCACTACTTCTATTACAAAAAAGAAGTTTACAATAAGAAAGCAAGCTAATTTTGATCTGGATTATACTCTTGAAGATTATATTGAAAATGAAATAGATTTAAGAGTATTGGCTGAATTTAGTAATTATAGCTTTCAAACTTTTAATATTGTATATACTAACACAACGAATCTTATTATAAATACTCTTTTTTATTGAGGTTTTCAGGCTTTTAATAATTAGTGTTCCCTCTTTCAATTCGATCACATCTTACAAGACAAGCAATCATCAAATCCATTAAATTCTTTGCTTATACAAATTACAAAGCAAAATCGATTTCATTCAAAGCAAGATTACTTTGAAAAAGATTTATTGGTTATAACTCAAAGATTATATCACACTCCAACTTTACAATTTCATCAACCAGATTAATATCATAAAGTGTTAACTACTTTTGAAGCATCATTTAACAAACAAATCATTTTAATCTTGAGGACAGATTCAGGCAAGACTTTAATTCCTATGCTCAATACTAATCTCCCGAATACTGATATAACTATTATAATCATTCCTATAATAGCATTGCGAATTAATATAATCAAATATTTTGAAGCAGTTGGGATTTCATCTTTAATTTGATCAATTGAATATAAAAAGAATCCTCCAATAATGATTATATCAGCTAAAGCTATATATAATAATAGCTTTTTGGAGTATACTCAAGGTTTAATCTTTCAACAAAAATTGGATTGAATTGTGATTGATGAGTATCATCTTACTATTATCACTAATGATTATCGACCTTGTATAACTCAAGTTGGATAGTTTATTCGATAAATTCGAACCCAAACTATTTGATTATCCGCCACTCTCCCTTCAATAATACAAGAACTCTTTATAAAACAAAATAAATTAGTTTTGTTTAAAATCATTCGAAAATTGATTAATCGATTTAATATCAAGTATATAATAAATTGTAAAAGTAATCCAATTAATTTGATTCAGAAAGTTATTAATCTTGTATGGATTTATTAACCTCAAAAAGAAATCTTTAATCATTCTCGAGATAAGATTATTATTTATTATCGGACTCGAAATAAAGTTGGAACTTTAACAAAGTTATTAGAATATCCTTTATATATATCGGAATCAGGAATAGTTCAACAAAAATCTGCAATAATTCAATAATGGCTTTTCAATTCTTATCAATCTGTAATTGTAGCTATATCAACCCTCAGTATTGGATTTGATTATCTTCATATTCGATAGGTTATTTACCTTGATATACCCGAAAAAGTGATGACTTTCTTATAAGAATCGGGTTGAACAGGATACAATGGAAGGAAAGCTTTATTTATTGTTTTATTAAGTTTTATATGGAAATCTCAATATAATACCTTTCTTCAATTGGATTAAGCTACTATATAATTTTACTTTATTCAACAATATTGCTCACATAAAGTTCTCAATCAATTTTTTAATAACCCTTTAGATTAGCATTAATATATATCAAATGTATAAAAAACCTCACCAGAAACCTCAACCCTTTCATTTAATATATACTTTAAATCCATTTGAGGTTAAAGTTAAGATTGAGATTGAAATTGAAGCTACTAATTCTGAAAAAATTCGAGCTCAAGATTTTCAATAGGATTAAATCCTCAATCGATACAAATATAATCTCTTAACCTTTCAAGATTTTTGTTTCTATTATCGAATTCAAAATCATTAATTCGATTACCCCTCTTTAAAATACTCTTGAAGATTTGATTGGATTAATACTAAAGGGGAAGCTTTATAGACTTATAAATTTGATAAGAAAAAGTAAATATCACGATATATTGTATATTAGAATTGTTATCAATCATAAGATATTTGTCGAATAGCTGATTCCAATCACAAAAAAAGTAAGTATCGATTTCCGGATATAGTTATTCTTATTTGTGTTGCAATATATAAAAGAATAAGGGATGTAATATAGCTTGAAAGACATTTTGAACAAACTTAAGAAGATCTTCTTGAATATATGATTTAGTTTGGGGAAGCAATAAATCTCGAAGGAATTGAATATATTCAAGCTAATTGTATTATTATATTTGTAATAAGAGAATTAGAATAAAATAAATATTTATTTTATAAAGAAGAGTATTCTGATTATTAAAATATCAAATTAAATAATTATAAGACTATTTTAGTAAAAGAAATCATTCGAGATCCAAAAGCTCAAAAAGCCACAGAATAAATAATCTTGAAATTATACAAAAAACAAAACACTGAATAATCAATACCCTATACTAAATATATTTCTTTGGATTCTTTTTTTTCAATCTTTTTATAAACAACTCAAAAATTCTTTTACAAACAATCCCAAGATTCTTTTGCAAATATAGTTTGCCGTATTAATATCAATCAAAATTCCAATCTTATTTCTAATTCTGAGCTAGCTTATATATTGAATAAACTATACTAAATAATCGATCAACAAAATCCCTTTCTATTACTTCAAAACAACAACTCTCATTTTTATGTTATTACAGCTTTCGTTTTCCTTGACTTCGAAATTATAATTATGAATATCGAACAAGGGATAATAAAATTTTTCAAAATTTAATTCTTTTATTATTTAAATCAATATTAGAGAATCTATATATAATATACTTTATATACTTTATATTATGTATTTTATATTGAGTAAGCAATTATCAATAAGCAAAATATAATAATTTCAATTATCTATATACCTTATTATTCTAATGAATACTCCATTATAAAGAATAACTTATTTGCTTTGAGTTTCACTAAAGAAAATGTAATAGCTATTTGTTAAGTATTCAAAAGGAAAAAGCTTTATTGCAAAGTTATTGATAATTATAGGAATATTCTTTAGGGAATAATTCCTCAATAATCTTATTCTATAACCAAATGATAATACTTTATAAAAGGAAATGTTATACAGATATTGGGAAATATAAAGGAATAAGTAACTCTAAAAAGGATTTTTGTTTATAGGTATACTAGGAAATATAAAAAGATAAATAATTAAAAGAAGAATCTTTGTTTGCAGATATTGAGAAGTATAAAGGAATAAGTGGTTGAAAAAAGGATCTTTGTTTTAGTTTTTTATAGAATGGATTTCAAGAATATATTAGAGTAATAAAAGTATATACAACTTTCAATCCAAATTTTCTATATATTTATATATGCTTTAGCTTAAGGGAGCTATTATTTTGAAAGAAAACAAATGATAAGATAAGTAAATTAAAATGAAATAAAGGAGATAATGTAAGATAAAGAAATTATAGTGAAATAAGGGGATTGGAAAAGAATAATATAGTAAGAAAAGAATTAAAGAAAAGTAATACAATATTGATTGATTTATTTATTTATGACTGGTGAAATGCAATCTAAAATCTCTTACTCAAATAAATTAATTATAATTTCATTATCGCTTTATTATAATAAGCTTTATAGTTAATAATATATATTTAATAATTCCAAAGTTATATTAATATATA
>PQXN01000629.1:0-10302 GCA_004786275.1 Botryotinia convoluta
ACCTGGTCTAATTCTAGGTTTAGTGGCGGAGTAGGTCTAATGGCCTGATCCTGATTTCAATTTAGTTGCCTAGTATACCTATTATAGAATTTCACAATCCAAGCAAAAAAATTTCAGCCTCGACAATGCTCTCGTATTCGTCTTTATAGTTCCTATCGCTCTTTTTTAATAGGCTCCATGGCTCTAAATAGACTTCCAATCCCGACGTACAGATTTTCTAGCCCTGCGGGTTTTGAGTGATCGCTGTGTACAAGCCGTGATGCCGACCAGATTATTTTGTGTGCCTTTCCCACAGTCGTTGATCTCTGAAGCAGCAAGTAGATATCCATAGCAGTTATTGCACACAGGTTCGTCCCATTTATCTTTGGCGAAAGCTACCAGTTTCGATGTTTTCCCTAGACTACAGCGATTGCATGTAAAGGCAGCAGGCTTGACAAGCCGATGGAGGTACAGATCACTATGTTGGGGGAAAACCTTTACTACTTGAAATTGGGGAGGTATTGCCTTTTGAGTATTACGCTCCATGACCTAAACCGCAGATCGTGTTTTGAAGCTGTGAGGGCGAGAGTTGAAGTGTTGTTCGAGGGCTACCGGCTGCAGAACGACCAATCGCATTTGTATCCTGGAGCGTAAACTGACAAAGTAAATATCAACCTGTTGATTGCAATGTTGGTAGTAGTCTGCCTCGATGCTTCCCTTGAAGTTGGAGGTTGTTCAAAGCTGGATGCGTTTACCCCGCTCTCTTGCCTCCATATGGCTTGTGCGATGTCAAGGACCGACGATTTTCTACAGCTTAAAATCTTGCAGAAGCTGAGGGGGATTCAGACCTCCGTATTAACCGAATAGTTCACAAATTGCTTTCATTCTATGAGAATACTGAAATTCATTCTGTTAAATACAGCCGCCTACCCAAAACCCCCTTACAATCCAGATCAAATTCTAAGTCCACCGATTTGACGCTCCAAGTCCGTTGCAGGTCTGATGCCACCATATCGGGTGTTGCAGACTTCATGTATCTTGTCAACAATCATACCGTCAATCCTGGTATTGCAATCTTTGCAAGTATGCTTGAAGATGATATAGCAAGCTGGAGCAAAGTAATGCTGATCACAATAACTAGTTACCTAAATGTGTATACCCGCTATTTCCTTTTATTATACTATTACAAATAATCTATATTATTTCTATTTGTATTGGTTCAGATTTGGACTAGATACTAAAACTTCTTTTCCAAATATCAATTATATAATTCCTTCCCATTCTTTCATCACTCTTCATTCCTAGGCACCCCAAGCCAGAAATTTATTCTTCAATGCAATCAATTGTACGCTCTTCTTTTTGATCAACGCTATTTCTTGCTTATTCTTTTTAAGCAGTTCTTCAATATCTTCTACCGAAGGATTCAAGAATTCCTTCTCATTGCTAAGGTGTTCTGGAAATGTTGTTTTTCGTCTTCTAAGTCGACGGGGTGGAGATGCTGTTGTAGGTAAGTAAGGGATTCCTCCTCACTTCAAGCTAGCAACAATCGGCGCATACAGATCCAGAGTCTTGGTGAAGCTATTAGGGATCCAATTCGCATAATGAGCAATCCACATGAGAGCTTGAGGGATTGCTACTCGCTGTTTTAGGTTCAAGAGCAGGAGTTCGGCGGCTATGCTGGGGCGCTGATTGCACGATTCTACTATGACGCTTTTCAGATCAGCATCGCGCACGGCCATCAAGCACGGGCGATGCAGAGAGAGCTGATAAAGCCAGGGTTATCTGTGAAGGTGAGGATAGCCCCCGAGACAGTATGAGTCAAGTCTTTTGTGTTAAACACAGTATATTACAGTAATTTTAGAGTATATTCTAGGAAGTAGCAAACGACGAAGGAATCAATACCCAAGGGCTTAGACACGGTGCAGTTAATAAATGGTTATTCAGATAGGAAAGCTAAAATAGAGATCAATAGTTAGTTATCATATTCGTAATTTATCTGATCCTCCTCTATTCAACATAATGCTCAATGTTTGTGAAACTAGACCCTAAGTTAGACGAAACTCCTCTTTAACATCTTTCTGTCCTACTTTAAGCTCTAGCTAGGTAGGCCACTTTTCAACGATTATATTGATGTGTTGATACTCAATATCGTAGTGATATGTCTTCGGAGGTAAGAGGCTCAAGATGTATGCTGTAGTAATGGAAGAAAGCTAGAAGTAATTGGACCAGCATTTGAGTTCTTAATTCTGAGGCAGAAAACTATCTTATGTTATTAGTCATCAGGCTATTCCACTTTTGACGCTGACCCCCACAGAGCAGGGGATACAGGATGTGAGAATAACTAGCATGTGCCGGGTATACATAGGTCCAAAATAAAATCACAGTGTTCCACGGCGAATTCATAATGATCTATATATAAGTTTTCCTTCTAGAATCTTCTTTCCTTGTATTTTTAGAATCATTCAATTATTGTAAGATATTGATTTCTTTTATTATTGGTTGTATATCAAAACGAAGAACAACCTTGATATCCTTCCCAATCTCTTCTATAGATCTTTCATGGGCGGCTATGGCTGATAAGGAATAATGAATTTTAATGAGTCTAGGTGATGATGATAATGAAAAGTGGCTGTTTGAGATATACAAATATATTACATAGTATAATACGCGTACAACAATCCGAGTTGAACCAATAATAGTTCTATTCTTAATTATCTTTTTGAGATCAATATTTATAGTAAAGCCCTTCGCAATCATATGAAGATTTCGTAAATACTATTTATATAGTATTCGATATAAAGGTTGATGCTTTCTTATATCTAGCTTTAATATCTTTTGAAAATAAGTTTATTGGAAGTGGATAAGATATTTGCTATTATTTTGTTAATATAGTTATTTGATTTTTCGATATCCAATAACTTACAATTTTATCCTTAATAGGTGGTTATGATTCAAGATTAATAGAAGTATAAGTGATATATTGATTACTTTTGTAAATTTGTAAAATCAAGGCAATATCAATATTACAAAATTTCGACATTTTATATGTTTTGTTAAACAAAATTATTTTTTGTTAATATAATCTTTTGAACTTTGGCTTTAATTTATTGATTATAATGAAATGGATATAACTAGAATGATAATAAAGGAATTTGATATATTTTGAAGAATATATTGAGAAGGTATAGTATTTCGAATCAAATAAAAAAGAATCTAATACTAAGATTATTGTATTGAAAACCGAAGTATAAAGAATTTAGATATTTATTATGCATTTTCGTTAATAGCATCAATCTTATATAAGAATTTTAGTAATAGGATTTATATATTTCTATTGGAAGATTTAATATACAGAAATTCGAATGCCTGCCAATAGATTTCTATTAATATATATCCGAACTTTGGATGTTGACCAATTTCTACAAACAGATTTCTTTTAATATATACTCCCCAGATTAAATAAAAATTTGATAGATATTATACTAACAGAAATATGTTGGTAGAAATCTTTTGGTAAAAACTCAAACCTAGGAATTTGTATCTTTTTGATGTTTTACTGGTAGATTTCGATCAAAAGAGATTTTTCAACATAGATCACATGATAATTAATAATTTCTCCCAAAAATAGGATTCTGCCAGCAAAAGATTTTAGTGTATTTTAAATTATATTCAATAATATTCTACTAATATAATTCTACTATTAGATTTGTATTTTTACACATTACACAAAAAAAAGATAAACAAAGATAACTGTTATTTTGTTGACAACTCTCTACACATCTAATACCACAAATATAACAAAGGAATATATAAATATGAGAAATACTAAATTAAAGAACTATAACAAACCAAGATAAACAGTAATATAACTGGAAAGTGTTACCTTGTAAAAAACGATTTTTTATTCCATAATCTTTATATTAAGCTTTTTTTGTTAGTGTATTTTTAATTACACTAAGAGAATATCATTAGAATCATATTCTTATTAGGACAATCTGAAACACAAGATCCTTATTCATATAAATCTTATTATATAAACAATATCTATTTTCATTATTCCCTTCTTTAAAGAAATAGAATACTATTATAAATTCGATCCAATAGATCTATAGAAATCTTAATATTCTAAATATTAAATCTTTTAATTGTTTTATTGATTATGTTATCCTTTCTGCTATAAATATTTATAATTATATAAACATAGAGATTACAATTCTGATTATTCAATTTCAAATATAAAACAGTAATAAGCTTTTCGAAGGGTTTTCAGAAAAGAAAAAGATTTGTGAAAGAATGTATTCCAATTCTCAAATTACTATTAGACTTTATAAAAAGGATTTAAAGGAATGTATTAATAATAGTTGATTGCTAAATAACCATTAGTATAGCAAGAGCCTGCCATACAGATGAACCATTACTCATGGTATTACTTTCACAAGAGCCTGCCATACGGATAGACCATTACTCACAGCATCACTCTCACAAAAGCAATCTACTACTAGTAATTGTAAAGCTGCTTATAGATTTATTAGAATTCCTATACCAAAATCTGTTGCGTTATAAACAATATCTTTTAAGTTTCTTGATAACGAAGTTATAATCAAACTTGTTGTCCTATTTGTTTCAAAGTTTATTGAAAACAATTTGATTAATAAAAATAATATTTCCATTTTCTATATAATCAAAATTTCCTAGAATAATAAATAAATTGAATTATCTTTATAAGCAGTATCAAGAAATCTATTTAAAGTCTTGAAGTAAAAATATATTGTTTATCAAGATTCCTTTATTTACTATAAGCTTGTATAAACATTATATAAATACAAATATTATGGAAATTACATTCAAAATCTCTTCCAAATATTATTTCTATTTTGTTATTACAAACAACTTATTATGTTTAGTAATAGAATATAAATCTATTTAATATTTATATTTATCAAAAATTTCAAATCCAAAAAAATCGAGTTTGACATTTCAAACTAAATATACTATTTCAATTAATTATATTCAACTTTCATTAAAACAGAAAATATCTCGAAAGAGAAAGTTGCCTACCCAAATTGTATTATTATCATTTATATAATCTGTAAGTCTAAATCTCATCTTAAAAACTACCCTACAAATATAGAACTACAACAAATCCTTGTAATAACTGAAGAGTATAAATAATAACAATACTTCAATTGTTACCGAATTATCAAACTTAAAATTGGATACAACTATATTATATATATTCTTTTATTTCATCTATACAAGTATATTTGCTTATAATCATATTAAATACAAATACAGTTTACAATTTTATTACCTTTATAACAAATAATAAAAGACCTATCAATATACTATATAGAATGAGATCTGATTATTTGCTCATACAAATATTGTTATTACTCATCAACCAATAATAGATTTATTAAAACAAGCCACACACATTCAAACTGTAATCCAGAATTTAAAACTATAATATTTCTATAATCATCAAAACTAGTAATATATAAGAGGTTTATATCAATATAAATTTTTTTATTATTAATTACTATTATACATCTTCAAATATCAATAATACAATATTCAAGCTTATAATAAATACAAACTAAATAAACTTTGAATTAAGAGATTATAATAAATAATTAAAAAATAAAATGATAACTTGTTTGTAGAGAAAGTCCTGCTAATATACAACTCTTATGATTTGTTATTGAATTTGGAAATAAATATAATTATTGAAATATCAATTATACAATATACTATTTCAAATTTATAGCTTCAATAGTTAAACAAAAATTCGATCAAAGTTTTTTTAGAATATAGAAAAAGACACTAACGATATATCACTAAACAAAAACAAAATAAAATTGCAAATACATTTATATAAATTTAATTTAATGATAAATTAGAAAGTTGGAATATATTGAAAAACAAAAGATATAAAAAAGCTTAAGCCTATTCTAAAATATACTAGTAATTAGTATCAAATAATTCATTGCTATTTATATTATACTATAAAAATTACTATAATTAATCCTTTTATATAATAATCAAACATATATACAATTCTACTTCAAAAATCTAATTCGAACCAAATAAAAGAGAAACAACATCCTACTTCTCTTACAACAACAATACAAAAAGTTCTTCTTTACAATTTACATTTTAATATATCTATACAATAAATGCAATCCATATTACTAACAAGATTATCAAAGTTAATTCTAATACTAAATCTAACTCCAACACTAATTCTAGTTAATCTACTTCTATAATATTTATACACTTCTTATTGGAAGTAGTAGTACATACGCTTAGCTACTGTGTATATATCACTTCCACTTCATAGTTAGATTTTACCTTAGTACGATTAATCTATATAGTCAATATTACATACATTCCATTAGCCTGCTCCTTCATTGTAAACAGGTTATAAATCTGATAGCTCTATAATAAGACTAAAGCCGAAAGCTCTTTGAATAGCTTACATTACCAAAATAAAAATTAACAACAAAAAACTCCTATACAATATAATATCAATATACAAAGTATGTACAGTAAACAGATTGTTGAGCAGCGACAACAAAATAACTATTTATATTACACCTTTTCTTTAAATAAAAAAACTACAAATTATTACTGAAAAGACTATCTATTCCGGCTTGACACTAAAAAGTATCACTTATTACATAATATTTAATATCATTTCAAAAATTATTATTTACAAATTAAAATTCACTACTTTTAATTACCCTATCTTAAAAAGAATTTCTCCTTTCAAATACTAATATATCCAAATCAGAACAACACAGTTTAAATAGTTCCTCTTCCACTCTTTCATTCCATTATCAAATATACTCAAATCATCAATACAAGTTTTCTATTTGCAGAACTTCAAAATAAACGAAAATACTAAATCCAAAGATTACTTCAAACACATCCCTTTTCTTACTCAAAAGAATTACAAACATTGAACTCATTAAATAAGAATTCAATTTTAAAGAAAAGACTAATTCTATACATACAAAAAAACATTATATAAATATATATGAATTACAATAGTCAACAATTTAATCCAGGATTTCAAAGAATTTCAAATCTTTAGCAGCAATAGTAATACTACCATAAAGATTCAATTCAAAATCGATAAAAAAGCTATTTTTCTTAAGAACAATATTAATACATTATCTTATATTTGTTGCTTATTATCTAATAATAATAAAGCTTTAATAAAAGAATATAATATAGCAAAAAAACTTTAGAATTATCTAACTATTAAATACTCCAGAATCGATAATATCACAACAAACAAATACCTTCTCAAAATCAAGACCTTCTTTTTCCAATCTAATAATACTTTTAATATAATTATTATAAATATCTAAAACAAGCCTAAAGATCTTTAATGAAAACTTTTAATTGTAAACACTTCAGCCAATACTTTATATACAAATAAATCACTTTTTCAAACCTAACCTTATCTCTCCCTAATAAATATAAAGTCATTATTGATATGATTTATGTTATTAGTTTTATTTTAAATATTGATAATAAAATTAAGCATATATAAATCAAAGAAGCAGAAATACAAAACTCTAGAGATTCAATATATCTTACAAAAGAAAAGAAATATATCCTATCTTATTATTAATACAAAGCTAATACAAACTCAGAAACTAATACATCCATCATTACTTATAAACTCTATAACAAATCTAATTACTTAATTCTAAAATGCTTCTAGTTTTGTTATACCAAGCATCTCTTGAAATCCAATTCAAAGTACAAACAAAAGAGAAAACAATCCACCTTCTTATTACAAAAAAACAAAAAACACAAAGAGCATAAAACTTATATTATTAAATCAAACTCTAATACTATTGAAAATGTTATCAATAATGAATCTGATTCCAAGTATTATCATTTTACCAAAGAAAGTATTAGTAAAGCATCCCCATCACAATAATACACTAATACCAACGCTATCTCACATATATCTAACCAATATTCTCTCTTCAGAAGTTTAACTTATACTCTACAATAAAGAATAATAGTTAGTGAAGGAGCTATATACTCGAATAAATAAGGGACAATAAATATAATATACAAAAATAAAATAAGGATATTATTAGCTAGGGTATTATATGTATCTGGATTGGGAATCAATCTACTCTCAACCAAGAGAATTTGTAAGGCAGGACTCAAGAGTACATTCAGTTTCAAGAAGATATATTTTATATCAAGAAACGATAAAAATAATAAGATTATCAAAGCTACAATAAAAGATAGGATATATATCATTTCATATATAAAACTAGAATATAAAGATTCTGTATTCTTTATACTCTCTATAGAGATTATTGATAGTACAAAAGGGGAAGTCAAAGAATTAATCATAATAGAAAAGGAAAGATATTTTATTTAACATAAACACTTCAATTATCTTGATTCTAATAAAATCAGGAATTTATATAAAGTTATTATACTTCAAAGATTTATTAAAATCCCTTTAACTTTTAATATTTATAAAATATATATTCTTACAAAAATAACTAATAGAATCCCAAGCCAACTAAATATACAAAAATCTAAGAGATTAGAATTGATCCATTTCGATATTGCTAGCCCTTTCCCAAAATCTATTTAAGGATATAGATACTTTCTCCTTATTATCGATAGTGTTATAAAAATAAATTGGATTATCCTATTGAAGCAGAAAAGCAATATAATATTCTTATTAAAAGCCTAAAAACAAGAAATTGAACTTACTACAAATATAACTATAATTACTGCCAGAATTAATAATACATTAAAACTCCTTCAAGCCATCCAGGAATGGAAAGCTGGTATATAATCAAAGATTATAATGATTATATTATCTTACCAAAATGGTCTAATCGAATACAATATATATATTGTAGAAGCTAATATAAGAGCAATGTTGAAAGAAGCTCACTTATTATTAGAGTTTTGAAACAAAGCTGTTGAATACAATATATATATTTGAAACCGTATTAGTATTAGTTTAGATACAAATAGAATCGATCGAAGCTTATTTGAAGTATTTACAAATATATTATTAGATATCGATATATGTAAGATCTAGGGGAGTCGATGTTATACCTATATTAATCCCAAAACTATTTTAAAAGGATAAAGGTATAATAAACTCTGTGATATAGTAAGGATTAGAATATTCCTGGAATACTCAAAAGATATTATTAAGTATATAAAGGTTTATTTATTAAAGCTAGATTATATATATTGTTTTTATTGTATTACAATCAATGAAAGCTATAAAGAAAGGGATCTGGATCTCAAACTTAGAAACTATATAGTCGGATCACAAGGTATTAAGAATATAGAATCTAATTATAGATTTTGTGATAGATTTAAGAATATCCCTGAATTATTGTTTATTTCAATTGATTTATTAATATTATTAGATATAATAATTACAGATTCGATAAAGATATACTTACTAATATTAAAGCAAATAAAAATTAAAAGAATATTATACTTTAATAAAAATGAATAAGGAAATATTCGATAGGTGATTAATAATTTATTAAGATTGGTAGGAGAAAACAATAAAGAAATTAATATTACTTTATCTAAAATTATTTTATCTGAGGTTATTTTACTTGATATAACTTTACTATCTAATTTTATACTATCAAATTCGAATTTATTACTTGAGGTTATATTATTTGAGGTTATATTATTTGAGATTATATTATTTAATATTATATTATCTAATATAACTTTATTGCTTATTACATTTATATCTGCATCTACTTCTATACTATCGAATTCGAGATATAATCTTAGGAAGAGGAAGAGAAGCAATGATGACGATGTGGAAGGGCAAAGAAATTCTAAAATCATTTGGGCTTTATTTGCTTCTTTAAATAAGTTAGTAATAGAATCGATCGAACATATTATGATTGTTATTCCAAATATTCATTGATTTGAGAAAAAGATAAATAATGAAATTGCTTTGAAAATCTTAACTCTTTTAATAGATGTATTAGTAGAAACTGAAACTGCTTTGCTAGCGATCGAAATTCTTGAGATCAAGATATCTAATATATATAAAGAAGTAATAACAGACAAAAAGCATGTAAAAGAATAGTAAGCTGTAATTCAAGAAGAAATAAATTTATTAGTTAAGAATGGTATTTAGGAAAAGTTTATTTTATTATAAGAGAGTAATCTAGTTTCAATGAAATAGGTATTTCTTGTTAAGACAAAAGACAATAAGGTAGAGTGATTCAAGACCAAATTAGTGGCTAAAGGATTCAGCTAAATTTTAGGTAAAGATTATAACAA
>PQXN01000630.1:0-10285 GCA_004786275.1 Botryotinia convoluta
TAATCAATTTCTATATGAATATATATTTCGAATATAATAATAAAAGAATGATCTTAGAATTTCAATATAGAAAGAGATAATATATTCGAGCGAAAACGACGAAGTTTCTTAAGAGTAAAATACTCTCGTCAAATACAAAGATAAGATTAATCAGATTAATATTGTAACAACGATTTATTCAATATATTATAAAAGTATTAAATATTCTCTTGCAGTGACGAAGTGGACGCTTCGTCAAGTACGGAATCTGCCACCACAGGGAATGAAAGCTGCGTCCGTCTGTCTTTATGCCGATCATAGAGCGTTTTCACATTATCCGGTATAGAAGACTGCTTTTGAACCAATTGCTTTAACAGACTGGCAAATAAATCCTCAAGATTTTGTTTATGCTGTTGCCGATAGTTGCAATATAGGTATGCTATGCCAATGTTGCCGTCATTGTCAAACCGCGTAGATAGCTCCTCTACTATGATTGACATGAGAATTGTCTTTCCGGTTCCAGGGATGCCTAGACAAAACAATGTCTGATTATCGGTCTCTACCCACGCCTTGAACTCTGTTGAGTTAAGTAGCTATTGACCAGTCCCTGCTTGTCGCCGACTTATGAGATCGCTCTGTTGTAGAGCATAGTCGATTGGGGTAATCCAGTCAAGAATAGTCTGACAACTTTGATCTTCTTGACTTTGCACTAACCTAACAACGTTATCCCGATTAAGTCCGCTTGTGAACGCGTTGAGTAAACCAATGTTAGTGCTGATGTGGCTGCGAAGCTGTTTAATATCTTCCGGCTCCCATTTGAGTTTCTTCCATATCCTTTTGACCCTTTTACTAACACCTCCGTGGTCAGACTTGAGTTCGTTGTATTCGTCCAATGTATGTTCCAGCTGATCAAGAACATTCCTGCAGCCACCTTCGATCTGCTTAAGCTGTGCCTCTTGTTCGTTGCGGAGTTTGCGATCGGAGAGGACGACTTCGACATCGAGGAGAATGATAGAGAGGCTTCTGACTCTGTTCCAATAACGGATTCAGTATTGCTCAAAATGTGGTCATGGCAGCATACTCGTCAGAAATAGCCTTGAATTGGCTTGTCGCATCGACGAACACCTTGCGGATCTTGTTGGCAAGCTCGATTACTGTGATGAAGTCGCCCATACTAAAACCGAAGCTCATCGTGATATAAGCACAGCTCTGTTACTAGTATACCCAAAAAATGTAAGATAGGGTATAATGAGAAAAATTAGATAATAGAAGGTCTTTCGGCTTCACAGATAGGTTTGTTTGCAATCAGTATCACGAGGCAGACTTTACCCTCTAGGCAGACAGGATTGATGCACTAGCCCCTCAGCTTGTATAAGAGGCTGCGATTGGCCGTTTGGGCCTCATGAAGCCGAGCTGGGGAGTTTGACGGTGCGCTCGTGTCAGTCAAGGCTGTATGCATAGTGCAGTTTGGTTTTACATCAGCCATCGTCCTGAACAGCTACAAGCTTGGCAAATGATTACATAAGTGAAATTGCATCATAATTATTATAGGAGGTACAAGGTCGTTTCACTCTAACCAAAAATCGTTGATCATTTTAATAAAAGACACTAACCAGCCTAGCAACTTAAGAAAGCTGATGACGATTGCTAGCATGGTATAAAGCCCTAAAGCTGGGGTAAGACCCTTCTAAAGTTTCAGGATAAGAGCTTGACGATGGAACTGTAATAGAGCTGTAGTGGAGCTGTGGTGAAGGAACTCTATTGCGTGTTTCTGCAAATCAGGCGCTGTTGCAAGCTGCAAACCTGCGTCTATGGAGATTAGAAGAACCAGTGCTGCAATGACGCTAGCGTAACTATCCCAACATTTCAGACTTGAGATAGCGTACTGTCCGATGATCTCTACACTTGTCGTCTCTGTGTTTGTACCCGCTATTGTAATATCGTTGGTCGTAGCAGCCGCTGCCGCGGGAGCTTGTTGGCGCGGTTAGCTATTCCTCTTACTAAACCTCCAATTCCCAATGGGCACAAAGAACGCCAGGGGCAGGAAGGCCCCTGGGTTTTTAACTAGGGTGATCGAAATCTACTAGCTTTACAGGTGTGTTTGCCCTTCCAAAAATAAAGCGCAGAAAGCGCCCAAAAAAGGGGAAGGGAGCTTCAGCAGGGTTTACCTGATTGCTGTCACTTTTGGTGGACTCCTCGGAGAAGAAATGTTGCTGCCCTCCCCAATGCAGTAGATCCCCATGATCTCTTATCTGAACAAAAGAAATGCTTTTGCCGACGCTATCCAATCCAGTACTCGCATTCCACCAGCAACCCCCCCTCCTCCTGCCTCGTGCTGGCCTCTTCCAACCAACCTCCACCATTTCCAAACATATACTCCTGCTGTATGTCCCTTCGTGCCTGTAACCGCCAGTCTAAGGCCCAAGACCTACACCTCTGCTACTGCCGCAGCAGACGCTCGTCGATAAGAGGGCGGTTTCCTTTGGAAGAAAGCACTATAGTGAAACCGTATGCTTGGCCAAGGTAGAGAGTTGCTGTCGTTGAGGCGAAGGAAAAAATGTGGGGCGATGGTGAAAAGTTTTCTTCGAAGGGTATCTCGTTAACTTGTGCGGGCATCAAAAGATGGAGTGCGATTCCTGTTGGCTCATGGCCGACTACAAAGGTTATCCACTTCTCTTGCCTCTCTACTTTAGCTGAGCCAATAGCGTTCTCTATCTCAGAGGTATGTGCTATGATCATGGCCGCCTAGGCTGGTATGCTTGCAAGGACTGTTAATGCAGATGGGACCGCCCAAACATCCTTGGCTACTTTATCATTCTTTAGGATCTGTCCTATCTTCTGCCTTATTATATAAGGGTCTTCTTGTCTTGTCGGATGATCTTTGTCGATACGGATCATCACTCTTCTATCTTCCTTGCTCTGTAGCTTCGGCGGCGGTGGCGGAGGGCAGGGCTGTTCTGGCAGATGGGCTGCACGTTGAGCCTTACTGGCCCAGGTTTCTTGTAGGGGGGCGCTTGATGTAGAGGGTCACGGGGGGGAGGCGGTTGGCGTGGGTTGCGGGGTAGAGATCGCTGCGGTATCAGGGGGCGGTGGGAAGCCCATCATAGCACGCCCGGCCAGCTGTCCAAAGAAGTTCCGGAAGGCAGAGCCCCAGGCCGGCTCTGATTGCTCGAGCTCGGCGAGGGGAGCTCTGATAAGATGCATGACCGCCGTAGTGAACTGTGCTATATGAGCAGTCGTAGAGTTGTCAGTTTCGCCACTGGCGGGCGCGGGATATGCTCTGTTAGGTAAGTTGGCTCTACCAAGGCTCAGGTAGCCTCCTAGCCTGCTAGCTATCTCTTGATCCGAGGGTAGCATGTTCGTCGTTCCTGCTGGCGACTCAGAGCGATCTGACGCGTCAGCAGAGGGTGTATGGACTGACAGAACACTGTAAAAATGAACTTGCGAATATCTCTTGATATATCAACTCATATATTTTAGGAATTTTTACAATTATTTATTTGAGATGAGATAATTAAATTATAAATTCTGATATCAAACAATTGAAGAATGAATTTGTTATAAATTTCGATAGTTGGGAAGTGTCCTGTCAATCCATGCACCCACTGGTGGGATCGTCACACTATCCTCGCACTGCTCTTTGTAGTATACAGTCCAGCGTCATTTGTAATCATGAGATACGGGATACAGTGGAGAAAGGTCAGGGAAGATAAAGACGCTACAGCCGCCAAGGGCAAAGAAGAAAAGAACAAGAAAAGTCTTCAGCCCTAGTAATCTGAGCGTTGGAGTTACGGTGGACTTGCCATTTTGTTATGGTGAGATGCATTATACAGCGCCGATTGTGTTTGCGGGGGGAATGGGGAAGGGGGGAGGGTTTGCATGGTGTTGAGTGAGACTTGGCTGCCATTCAAAAAGTTGTTCGACCTTTTAGTCATAAATACTACCTATATGAAGCCCCCCTTTCCCCTACCGAAATGTTCGATCTTGCACGAACCTACGCGCAATTACATCATCGAATGATTAAATGTGAAACATAATGGTTTCATTTAGCTCTGCAAGTGCATAACATAAACTGATACAGTAACGATTCTATATAACTGACATTTGACCTCTTGTCCCACCACTACTATTTCTCCCCAAAAACTGAATTCCAAACAAAAGAGAAAAGACAAACTCAAAGTAAACATAAAGGCAGAAAGTAAAACAGATCCCGTAGTATAACACAAGCACAAAAAGGGAAGAAGTAGCCCAAAACGATAAGAAATAGCGCAACTGATCCACCCGCCTCCATTCAAGTACCTAGCTGTCAATATCAACAGCAGTGGTACCATCTTTGTCAACCTTGTTAGCAGCCTCCATAACCATGCTGAAAATACAATTTGTGCAAAGTCCCGAGTTATCGAATATGGCCGTAGCACCATTAGGTGCCCAATTGAAGGCGCCACCGTTGACTGAGGTGTGTTCGGTTCTTCCTCCAGATTTTCTAGCTGCGGTACAACCCGGGTCGCTGATCAGGTGGTCAACACCTTTCGTACAGAGATCTTGGCCAAATCTGTGGAGGTCGACGGGCAGATCTCCTGTGTCTCCTTGGAACATTGTGCTCAGAAAGAACTTCACACTGTTGGTAACGATCGGCCCAGCATTTCCCCGGTAGAACCCTTGTTGGCCAGACTTCGTGAATTTGCCCAGTCCACCGGCTTTCAGCGCCTGGTCAACGGCATATGAGCAAGCCTCAGTCTTGAGACTTTTAACAGCCGAGTTTGTAAGCCATTCGTGCCGCCTAGTTTGTTGACGGAGTAGCATTGCTCGGTGCCACCGATGTTGTTGATGCCTAGAGACGAAATAACTCCTTCAAAGTCTATGCCTCTCTCGACTACAACAAGGCCTCTGGTCTCGAGACTGGTGGCTCGACTTTGAATCGCAAGATGGCACTGCTCCCAACCTTTTCCTGAGTCGAGGCAGTCGTGAAAGGGACTCGTTGATGGAGTATCCCGCTTCAGCTCTTGAGCAAAAGCACTAGATGGCTGATGGCATGTCGCCCAGTCTTTCCCGGAATCAAGACAATCATGGAAAGGGGAATCTGAGGTGGGAACGCTGGGGTTCGATGGAAGCGCAAGGGCTGTACTAGTGAGCAAAGCTGCGAACGTGAAGTAAGCTAGGAAGCTGTTAGCATCAATTTTGAGGATGAAGGATTATGAGAAACTTGTACATTGCATTTTGTAATGGTTTTCTTTTCGTGCGAAGACGGTTCTGAAGGGAAAAGTCGGAGAGGTATAGATTGTTCTTGGGACAGAAAAAAGATCGAGAAGCGAGATTGTAGAGGGAACTTTCGGATTGATTGATAACTGTAGAAAATGATTGGAATGGAAGTCCTTTGCTACTGGTTGATGATAGGAAGAAGGAAAAGAACTGTCTTTATATATTCAATCTTCCATTCAAAGCTGTTCTTTTCACGCAAGAACAAGTAGAATCTATCAACTCCTTCACCCTCTTCAAAATAAGCCCAACAATATCTGTCAACTCCATCATCCTCTCCGTATAATCCCCCTAAGACCTTTCAACTAACTCAACTCCTTCATTCTCTTAATATAAGCCCAACAAGATCTGTCGACCCTATCGTCCTATCCGTATAATCCCACCAAGATCTGTCAGCCCCCTTAGGTGGGTAAAACAACTAACTTACTTCCTATCGCCCCCGCGCGGCTGAATTCTACATGATTTTTTCTTGATTACATTGTAAAAGTGCAGGATTCTTAAAATCTATGAATAACTACGTTGCTCTACCTATTTTGTGTCTCATTTTCAAGTCAGATGATAAAAGTTCGAAACACCAACACCAACGCCAACAACAACACTAATGTCAGCATTACAGCCTCATGCTTATGTTTCTTAATGGGATCATCATAGGACGAACAAACACCAATATAGAACTTTTCCTAGATATTACTACCTTGAGGTAAATGATAGAAACCTTTATATAAGTGCAATGCTTCTCCAGCTTCACCTCCTTTTTCAACTTCCACACACATTTCAAAGTCTGATAGCTTCCTCATAAAACCAATCACTGATTTCTGTGTTTTTTGAGCTGTCAGCTACCTTTTTGAATCATTTTTTGTATACATCAAGCAATCTCCAACATCCTTTATCACTCTATCCTCACTTTAGACCACGAAAATGTCCGTCTCGTCGTCTTTCACAACTATTCGATAGGTTCCATATCTCTTTCTCGGTATCTTGCTACTTAGTCCACTGAGCCAATGTGGAGTTATAGTGGCAGAGCGGTTGCTCGATGGAGATTCGGAGCCTGCTTTAACTGTACTGTCCCAAAGAACCCCTGGGAAAACAGTAAATTGGTTCACCAAACAACATCCCGATACTTGGACAGGCTATCAGAAATGTGGGACTTCTACAGATCATCAGGGGCGGAATTGTGCGAAAAACGCCTACGAGTCGATGCTAGTCGAGAATGGGGGAGCTTGGAATCTTGTTGCTGCCTTCTGCGTTTCACAAATTGAAGCCGACCTCCAGACTACCGACATCCAGTTTGGATATTGGCTCGCCTCAATCCCAAAAGGTGAACAGGCGTACGATTTTATTAAGGAACAGATGGCCGACAACCCGAGGTGGCTCCAGGCACACGGAGGTGGACAGGGCCAGCAATTTCACGCCGAGGACTTAGCTATTGCTCTTGCGGGTAAGAGCAATGTTAGATACCCATATAGGGAGGGTTCATATATGTCTGTCTGGGGTTTGTACAATAATCAACATCTAGGATCAAATCCACCTAGGGACGATTATGGACTGGCAGCTGGGGAAAGGCGACCATGCCAATCGACTACAACAAGGAGACCCACGAGTTCTTGTGCGACGGTCTTATTGCAACTAGCCATCAACTGGAATACGGACCCGCTCACGTATATTCCCTAGGATGGCAAGGAGGCTGGTGCTAGGTAATACCTACACGCAGGAAATGATTCGCAGTTGTTTAGTTCTAGCAATTTTCAGGAAGAGGATCGAGCTGGTTATGATGTTATTCCTGGTATCTCAAATTTTAGAGCAAGATGGATGTTGCAATTTGTACTTCTTAAGTTTCTTTTCTTTAAAGGTTTCTTAGAGATATAGATTATTTGCTTAAGTTGTTATGAAGAAAGTTTCTAAGTTCCTCTGTGACGATTTGTACTTGATTCAGCTACGCTGCTACTTCGGTATATAAGCATATAGACTTGTAGTCTCCGCTTATTGTAGGTTCACTGAAGACTAGCTCTAGAGCTATATATATAGTCTCTTACTGTAGTAGTAACCCTGTAGTTGAATATTCTAAGGTTATTGAACTTCTACCTTAAGAATCTGCTACACTATCCCTGTGGTGGCAGAATCCGTGGTTGACGAAGTGATCCTTTCGTAATTGCCATAAATTCTACAATACTTTCATTATATATTGAATAAATCGTTTTTAATATATTAATCTAATTAATCTAATTTCTGTATCTAACGAAGCTTATTTCAATCAATAAGGTCTTAATGAATTTCTTGAATTTTGAAAGTTTATTGAAAACTTCGGCCTGAGGCAACAATTATTTGACAAGTAAAAAGTTTCTAGGTTTTACTTGTTTTTTGATCCCCCTTTTCCCTTCCCTTTTAAAGAGATCCTATATTGAATTGCTATATAGAATAAGAGTCTTTCTTTTGAATCTATATAAATAAGAACTATAGAATGCCTTTCAAGAATTACTACTCTTTTGATTGAATTCGAATAAGAATTCAAATTCAAGAGTATATAAACTAAAACTACTAAATATTCTTGCTTATATGATATATTCTGTATAGTATAGTATAGTAGTAAAGTTTGTGATTGAAGAATAAATCGAACATGTTAGTATAAGTTATAAATAGATCTACTCCCCTTTAAACTTTCGGCTAATGCTTCCCATCTATTCCCTAACTCCTATACTCACTTCCCTTTTCCCTCCCCTAGCTCTAATCTATCTCTTTGATCCCTTCTCCTAGTTTCTATACACATACCCCACCATCCATCTCTCCTTCAATTCTAATATTGAAAGATTCTAAGATCCTTTGGGCCAATATTTTCTTTTTTTCTATTAAAACTCAATAATAAACGGGTTGCAAAAAGAATCGATTTGATTCATTAATAACGAAGACATCCATTCATTAATAACGAATGAATATATCAATATTATAATATACGAAATAGAAATTTGTATGGGGATTTATATTGAATTTCTCTTCGTCTGGAATATTAACTTTGCCACCACAGGGTATACACAACTCTTCAAAGCAACTCGAGTATTATTTTCTTTGCTAGACACATTATTCAATAGTTCCAAGTTTACTTTTGACTTCTTACCGCTTTACCTCTTTCTTCTCCACTGCAATGGAATAGCTACGCAATAATGTTACTGCGCTTCAAGCCGAAGTAGCTATATTGCAATCGAACTCTTTTTCTTGTCCGAAAGTCTCCCCGCTCAACCTAGGCTGCGGCGTGGGTATTGGGTGCAGTGCTGATTAATGCTGACTAAGAGACAGTGAATCCTTTGAGTACAGTAGCAACGTTGGTAGCAACAGTTGGTATACCCAATTGGGTTAGTACAGCAAGGCACCCTACTAGCAGTCGTCGATTTAATCGTCCCCATCTCTTTTCAACTACAATATTATCGACTCAACTTCAATATCATGGAGCAAAATATCTGCAAAGCATTAGTTCGATATACTTCCCCAGGTACTTATCACCCTCGCCTACCTCGCAATTTTCCTCCTCCCACATTCTTCTCTTTTCTGAGGAAGATTCGGAATAAAATCTACCATTACGCGCTTGTATCAGCATCGCATATCATTGTCTGGAAAGGCAAGCTGGAACACAGCTATCTGCCCTTATATAAGGGAGCACAACGGATTTATGTAGGCGAACCTACTTCACGTTTAATCTGGCGAACCGTTAGCCACGAGGAGACATCAGCTAGCCTTTCCGCTCTTAACATCAGCCTCTTGTTTTCTAGCAATATGGTGAGTCACGAAGCCGCTATGATTTTCTACAATAAGAATACATTCGCTTTTGAGGGGGATCATAACTGGGATCCTATCGTCTGTTGGCTGAAGACCATCGGGATTGACAACCGAAATTCCCTTGCAATTTTGGATATATGTGGCAAAAGACCCGATCAAGTGTGGCAAAATCGCTTCGGGGAGCGATTCCGGGATCCTTCGGGATTTTATAAGGAAGAAATATATCCTAGGCATCCCTACTTCGGCACTCCCACAGATGGTTTCATACATGGCTATGTCGACAATATCAACCCGGTCTTAGAAGAAGTATTTGTACTATTAGGACAGCGGATTCTGAGAGAAAAACTACCATTATCATGCGAACTGGCGGTTTTTACCCTGGTGGAGGATTAGTCACAGTTGAACCCGACGAACCATGCCCGGAACTCGGCTGGTATAGTATGGAGCTGCCAAACTTGATAGAAAAGTTTCTAGAGCTTTATTGCAACCACTCTAATACGTGTTCAGTGGAAGTGGTCTGGAAAGGATTGACATATAAGCAACTCCTCGGGACAGAATTCATGGAGAATCTTGGTTGGAACATCTCTACTTCACCCGCCGAAAAGGATGAAGTAACTGCCCTGTATGGTATCTCTCCTTACGGCAACCACACGGATTTCGCTAAGTACACACTGAGGAGAAAGAAACTCATGGGGCCACTTATGACACAAGATCCTTCGCCCTTTTCAGATATTAACATATTTAAAAATTCAGAGATGAATGATCAGCGTTATATGTAGATAAAATAACATTTTGGACTTATCAATAATATTTTCGGGTCATCAATATACAATATTTGTTTGGTACATAGGTCTTCACCAGTGAAGACATAGATGCCGAGTTTCTCCGTCAAACCCAAGTGGTCGAGAAGCGCTCCCAGTTCAGAAATAACATGTACGTTTGGTCGACTTGAAGGCTGAAAGAAATAGTATCCTTACAGCTTCCTAGTTTCTTCATAATACTATCCACCTCGGTAGTTTTGAAAGGCTATATTAAAATATAGACCCTGAAACATTTTATCACTTTCCATCTTGTTTAAAGGGCTAACTTCGTCTCTACTTAGATAAACTATATCTTATATTCCTTAATCCTATTATAAAGATCTCATGATATCTGGAGCTTTTCGTTATTTAGATTATTATAAAGTAACTGTCGGGATAGGGATCATGTGACCGTGCTAGCGCTTGCGCTAGCACCTCGGCACTACAACATATAGGTTTCGTAGTCTTAGCTCTAGCTCTTAGTT
>PQXN01000631.1:0-10171 GCA_004786275.1 Botryotinia convoluta
AAGAAATATAAACTATTAAATAACTAATATATATATTCTTTAGAGTTATAATAAGTATATATAGAGTATCAGATAAGATAATCTCAAACCAAGATAAACTCTTTACCTCGAAATTCTAGATTACCTTATTAGTATTAATAAGTATTAAGAGAAAGCTATTAATAGCTTTTCATTTATAAATAGATAATCAAATAAAAGGAATCAATTAGATAATAAAAGCATATCTTAGATACTATATAAATTATTAATAGAACAATTGGGTAGAGCTATTATTTATAGTATAATTCGCTTATAATATTGTCAGAAATAGATAGCAAGTTGCATATAAAAGAGTGATATTATATTATATAGTTGAATTTATGTATAGTAAGATAAACATGTAAAGGGTTTTATGTGCTTGGGTATAGATTATGTCATATGTTTTCTAATATCCTTTCTATAATTGAATCGATTATATAAAATATATAAAACTAATTTATATATAAGTGTAAAGTGAGCTTTATTAACTTCTATAATAGAGCCAACTTTCCTGAATCGCTTATAGTATTTATATCTCATATGGAATTCGATAACCCTATAATTTCCAATCATATTGTAGTATAAGAGTGCTCCTCAATCCATTCCCCTGCTTATAGCAAATGAAATGATATATAATCAATCGTTATATATATATAACTTTGCTATATTTTAGCAAAGTTAGTAGGCCTTGTTTCATCTCTTTGATCTCATCCGGAAATGATATTTCGATTTCTTTTAGAGTTCTTTAATCTTATAATTATATTAATCAAATTGATCAAATTGAGTTTTAGCTTTCAAGATTCAATTCAAGACCTTTTCTATGAATTATAAAGCTAGGGTATATGAACTGTTTTGTAAGAATATTAGCTGTTTATTTAGTTCCTTGAATCTATATAATATATAGTCTTTTGATATTTAATATATTTTTTTGAATATAATACTATTAAATATTGATATATTTTGTCTTATTATAAAACTTATTCTTTTGTATCTAATTAATTCCATTAATGTTATTACAATATAAGGTTAGAATAAAAGGTTTGCTTTTAAAGTATTTATCTAAATCTTTGATTAGCTTTTTTATTTAAGCAATTTCTTTCGCTCCTTTATTAGCTATAATAATCTCTGCTTTTATTATATAAAGAGATATTGATTTATGTTTTATTGAAGACTATATTAGAGCTCTATTATATCTGATAATTGCTATTCCTTAAATAGATTTTTTATTAATTATAAATCTCCAAGTTGAATCTGTATAGATCTAATATTTGTATATAAATATATTTAATTGATTTAAATAAACTATATTGATTAAATATATATCAATAAGATATTGGAGTAAGTGTTTTATAAGTAATAAATGACTTTCCTTTGATATGTATATAATATAAGCAAATTGACTAATAATATACATTATATTGGATTAAGTATAATTAGAGGTATAAATAATACTATCAATAATTTGAAAATATAAAATCTTATTGTTTTTATAAAGAAGCTTGTTTTCGTATATATTTCATATAATTATACTAGGAGATAAAAGCAAGTCCTTTATATTAATAAGATTAATATCAAATCTCTATAGAATTCTTTTTGTACAATTCGATTAGTATATTTTAAATAATTGATTTTATTAATATCATTCTATTTGAATACTTAAAAATATATTAGTTTCTTCTAAATCTTTATATTTCTATTGATATTCAATTGTTATTTTTATTAAATTGATATTAATACGATTTTCTATTATTAATAGATTATCAATATATAATAGAATATATACTCCCTTTCCTATAAAGAGATTTAAATCTATTATAGATTTTTCGAGTTCAATTTCTTTAAAGAATCTTTATATAATTATTCACCAAATTCTTGAAGCTTGTTTTAATTTATAAAGGGATTTCTTGAGTTTGAAATATAATTTATCTTTGAATTTGATTCCGAAAAAGATTTCTTTGAAAAAACTTGATATTTCTATATCCATTAGTTTATTATTCAAAAAAGTAGTATCAATATCTATATTATTAATTTCTAAATCTTTTATTATAGTTTTTACTAATAAAGTATATAATATTAAGTACTTTACTATATTAATGAAAGTCTCTTAAAAATCTATTCTATATCTTTGAAAATAACTTTGATTATTAGTCTTGCTTTTTTTCTAATTAATTTACTAAAGCGATCTAGTTTATTTCTTAGAATATATTTACTATTTAATAGCTTATAGTCTACAAATACAGTTTTATTTATAACTTTAAAGATATTATTATCCTTGAAACTCTATAATTCATTTCTAATTATCTCCATCTATATTTAAATATCCTTTTGTATAACATCCTCGAGCTCTATTATTTCTTTTAGTATTAATTCAGAATTATTAATTAAGAAATCTTTAGGATATATAGAGGCAGCATATAATATAATTATATACTGAATAATCTAATCACTAAAGATTCTCCTTAATCGTTTTTTACAACTCTTATTCAAAGCATTTCGAACTAGAGTAATTATTAGAATAAATCTAATTCTTGAAATCTCTATAATTATTTGTATTCTCTATCTTGAAAATAAAGATACTTATATATTTTGTATTGAGTATTTAATTCTCTATAGTTATTATTGCTATAGCATTTACGAAGAATAGATTCGAGCTTCCTTTTGCTCATTTTGAATCTAAACTTCTTTTCGCTTATTAATATGTATATTCTCTTCTATATTTTATATTATTCTTCTTTTTGTAATCTTTTATTTGTTATATAAAAAAGGTTTCCTTTTTCTCTTTGTCCCAAGCAGTTTTGGAATTCTTTTATCTTTAAAATCATTAAATAATCATCTATATTTATTATTCTATTAATAGTTTTGGTGTGAAGATTGAGAAGACAATAAATATTGTTTCTATTTATTCCAATCATAATATACTCTTCTTTAAGTACTCTCGATTCGAATTTCTTTGTTATCAAACTAGATTGTTGAGGGTTTCTTGTTTATATTTTATAACCAAATATCCTAAACATCTTAAAGTCAGGTTGTCTATTATATATAGTTTTGTATAAAGTGATTACTATAAAGAGTATTCTAGTTTCTTTAAAAGATAGAAATTTGATAAAAGATTTGTTCCTTAGATATATAATATATTTAATAATAAGTTTCCATATATCAGATCCAATCTTAAATTCGCTTAATAATGATTTTGCAGTAATACTAATATCTTAAATTTTCTTTTCTACAACTTTATTTATAGAATATTTTCCAGGAAATAATAATTCGAAAATTAGATCTCTCCTTTCAATTTCTATTTCAAATAATATTCCAAATTCATCCTTCCTATTATCAATTCTGATGATAGCGATTTTACAATTGAACTTTTTCTTAATCTGATTAATCAAATCCATTAATATAAATATAATAATATTAGTAGATTTATCTTTTGTGAATCTAATCCAAGTTGTTCTTGTTATATCATCAACAATTGCAATAAAGTATTTGTTTCCATTTTCAGAAGATTCTTGAATTTCTAATAGATCCATATGCAAACAATATAATTTTATAAATATACAAATGACTATATGCTTATTGAAATACTTATTCATCCTTCCTATAAGGTAAGGCTTGTAAGCTTTTCTATCAGCACTTTTCTCTCTTTTGATATAATATAAACTATTCAAAGCTTTCTTTAGTTTATCTATTTGATTATAATTGAGATAACCTAATTGTCAATGTACGATCTTAGTTTTATTATTATTTGTATTAATATCTTTTATTTCAGAGTTTGAATATATTATATAAATATACTAAACAAAAGGTTATTGAATAATATAATTACTATTGATATATCTTGCAGATATTTTTAATTAATCAAATTTCCAATAAGATACTGAATCCCCTTCGAAAATGATTTTCCAGTTTGTTTTTGTAAGAGTACTAATTGAGATAAATTAAGTAAATCAGAAGTCCTTAATATATTAAACATTTTTTAGTGTAAGGTTTTCAATAATAATTATTCTATATATAATACTTAAGATATATATATTACTTATAGTTTTAATCTGTTATAGTGAGCTCTAATATATAATATTAGTGAGATTCTCAATAGAACTAATAAAATAATAAAAGGCTTTTAAGTCAAGTATCTATATACAATCATTTAGAGAATCAATATATTTATATATTATAATTATTTAAGCAAAACCATTATTGCCAATATTTTTATCTGAATTTAGAGCTTTTTTAACTTTGATATATACAAAACAAGAGTTTTATTAATATTCTTTCTTCCTACAAAATTTGCAAAAATCAGTTTTATTAACTTTACTAAAATTTGACAAAATTGTATTGAATATATATCTTCTTTCATTTCCTTGATATTCTTTATAACCTTATCTATTCTTTTTTCGACCTCCTCTATATCCATATCCTCTTGTACTATCTCGTATAGTATTTGCTATTATAAATTAATTTATTATTCCTTGAAGAATTATCTCCATTTATTGTAAGGCATATAATATATCTTATAGATTTATATCAAAAAATGTAATAAAATTGTATTATATTTGCTAAGCTTCTATTTCTAGCAAAGAGTTCAATAATTAGGTATAGATTTTATCATCCAAAATAGAACAATATATTGTAGATATCTTATATTGATAATCAAGGAAACAATTAAAAAAGATTTGAATAATCTTTGTTTTAGGGTCGAATTACTTATAAATAAAATGTTTTTGGAGATTCTAAACATACTAAGGATTTGTTATATTATTGAATATAAAGAATTTCATTCAAATATCTAAAAGGTTGTCTATGTTGATTGTAAACATAAGCTAGGAATAATATATTAAAATTAAACAGAAATTGATGATAAAGAATACTATCCCTTTCCTTTTTCTTTAATCAGTAATATCAGTAATATCAGTACAGTTAGCTACCAGTGCAAGTTCTACATCTATATACATCTCAAGAATAATAGCTGCTATTATTGTAGCTTTAATAGAATTATAAAATTCTACCCAATTGTTGCCTTTGAATATAACAAGAGTCCCCCATTTTGTTGAAACTGATTCAGCTGTAAATAAATCAATCAAAACTTAAAAAATAAGGAATGTCGTAGTTTAAATATATAACAAATGTTGCAATAAGATTGACTATAATATAAGGCTCATAATCTGTTAGAAATAGATAACAAATTGCATATAAAAGAGTGATATTATATTATATAATTGAATCTACATATAGTAAGATAAATACGTAAAGGGTTTTATGTGCTTGGGCACAGACCACGTCACGTGTTTTCCAACAAATATATTAGAAACAAAAACCACAAAGATAATATCAGTACATACTAACTTTGGGTTTAATCCTAAAGTATACTAAACACTAATACTATAGGAGATTAATGCTGAATCAGTAATAATATAAGTCGAATAATTAAAGGATTTACAAGAGCAGCTTGTTCTTGATTTAAGGTTCATATTATCCAGAATAGTAGTCTACTATAATACGAAATATAGTATGGAATTTATGCTTAAAGAGGGGAATAAAGTTTATCTGCTATAATAAAACATAGAAATCAAAAGACTAAATAATAAACTCGATTATAAAAACTAGGATCATTTAAGATTAATAAGGTAATAGGAATCATCAATTATTAATTGAAACTATTGAATACAATAAATATTCACCTAATATTTCATATATCTTTATTCGAATCAATACTATCAGGAGTATCAAATATACTATTAACAAAAATCAAACTAATTAATCCAAATGTTATATATAACATCGAAATAATACTAGATTATAAATACATTAGAGGTATAATTAAATATTTAATCAAATAGTTAGATTATCTATATATCAAAAATTCATGAGAACTAAGAACAAACCTTAATTGCCTTGAGAAATTGGAAACGTTTTATTAGCAATACTCGAATTTGCTTAGAAAGATGGAGAGTTTATTGAGGCAAGAATCGAAGGGTTTAAAGAAAAAGAATCTAAAACAAAGGAATTATTGCTAGAATTAGTAATAAAAGTAGATACTACTTTCTTTTCCTTTTCAATATATTCATTTTCCAATCTTTCCTTTTCTTTCAAAGTATTAAGCTTATTTAAAGTATATAAACCATAATTTAATATATCAGATTCACATTTTAAGAGAAAATATTTCTGTTTTTATAATCAAAGAACTTTAGCTATTACTTCTTCTTCTTCCTGCTCCAAACAAACCTTTTAACAAACCAAACTATTCCAATCATTCTCAAAAGAATTACAAACATCACATTTTCGCCCTTAACGAATACATTCAGTACACCAAAAAGAATCAGAAGAAGAAATGATATATTTGCATTCTTAATGTTTACACAAAAAACAAGAAGATATTTCGGGATCACAGGATTTAATAAGATAAGCTAAATATAATCTTTCTTTTTGTTTATAAAGATTATTAGTTATATTGAATAAAACAGAATTATAAGAATAACAATATTCTAAGTAGAATAAGTCATCAGCTATATAACACTTAGAATAAGCAGTAGGATAAGAAAGAGATAGTATTACAACGATCCTTATGAAGTACTATATTTATATAATTATAAACAAATGATGAACTATCAAGGAGCTATAAAGTTTTTGGAGTATAATGAGATTTGTAAATATCCAATATATTAGAGAGGTCCTAGGGTATAGAACAGAGAACGAAGGTTTATATAAAGGAATAAGTTTCATTACAATATAGAGCTTTGTGCTTAAAACAATTATTAGTTTTATATTATAAGTTATAAGAATTGCAATTAGTTACAACTTTATTGAATTCCTATTTGAAGTCTAGTCTAAACCACCTCGAGAGATCTCTAAACACTTCTACATAACCCTAGAGGCAGCTCCCATAACATTATACTTATTTAGGAAGAATATGATTAGGTTCTGGAAAACCGATTTGTTAGTATATATAATACTGATAAAGAAGTTTATAGATACTAATTTTCGATAGAGTTTCTTAAGCTTATTTCAAATATTTATAATAATTATATCAGATATATTCTTCAATTAAAAGATGAAGTTTTTGATTTTAAGGAGATAGTTATTTGCTTTAATATTATCAATTCAAAAATATTTAATTAATGTAACGTATGGGGAACTCGGATATATAAGGAACTCGGACACTTTTTCAATTATTCTATATGTGATCTTGTTCTACGAGCCACACAATCCTTCAATTCCAATTCTGAATCACTTGAATTGTTCTTTAGCTCTTTTTTTTCAATCTCTTTTTCTGATTCTTTAATTGGGTATTTGTATAACTATCCTTGTGGTTTTTTCTCTTTAGGTTTTTCCTTTGCTTTATATATTATTTTTAATACTTTTTTAATACTAAAAACAAATTGATTTTGTAATTTGACTCTTTTGCTTTTAGTTTTTTTTTTCAAGTTTTAATTACTTTCTGAGTATCAGCGAACTGTTTTTGAAGTAGAGCTATCTTAGTATTTTGAGATTCTATAAGTCTAGTTATTCTTTTAGTATATCAATGAGTTAGTGATATAAAAGAATTATTGTTTGCTAAAGCTATATTAAAGATTTTATTTGCTTGTTTTAGCTTTATCCTATTTAGAGGATAACTTTTGAGTATAGATAAATCTAGGTTTTGATTAGTGGTTCTCATTTGTAGAATAGAAGATTGCTGAAAGGAATTAAATAATAATGTATCGAGTACTTTTTGTAGGGAAAAAGGTATTAAACTAGTTCCTTTCTAGTTAGCTTTAATATTAAAAGAATTGAATATTTTTTTTCTAATCTTTTGAAAAAGTTTTATTTATTCAGCTCTTTGGATTCGCTTTATATCAGCTCGAGAATATCGATCGATCTCTAAAGCATGATATCGTTTCATTGGCTTATATATTGTAATATCAAATGGCTGAAGCAAGTGAAAGCAATGAGGAGATAGTATAAGTAAATCAATATCTTTCTTTATACAAAAAGCAATAAAACTGTTTATAATATAATTTGAATAGTTATCCATAATTAAAAGTCGAGGCCAGTTATCTAACACTTTCTTGGATTTTGGTTCGAAAACCCTTTTTAGCTATTCTAATCTATAATTATTTAAGGTTTATCTATTTATACTACTAGAGAATTATCAATCTTGAGGTATATCCTTTGGAATCCATACAATATTCATATTCTAAGTTTTGAAAATGATTATAAGTAATAGAGCCTTTCTAGCTACATTAATATATTCAAATGTAATTATCCATTCTTACTTATCAACTATAACTTTCCAATTCGATTTCTGAATAGAATTAATTATAATATATATACTTTAAATACTTCTAACTCCAAATCCGGTTTTGTTTATATTATATATATTATCTAATTTATACTTTCGTTCAATAAAACATATACAAAATATATCAAATCAAACCTGAATATTCTCCGGAGTTATTTCTTTAGCCCGATTAGATTCTAATTAATATGAATAATATATTTTAAGTTCTAAATATTGTTTTTAGAATCTATAGATTCATTTGTGGTTTATAGATAGGATATCTGTTAAGGTAGGGTTTTGAGATGATATAACTTGAATATATCGAAAACGAATTTCGTTAATTATTTCCTTTACTAATATAAATATAATAGGGAATTCAGTAATGGTAAATTATGAAATTCATTATATAAAAGTATTTTCTTTTGCATTTGAAAGAATTTAAATCATTTTGTAGATTTGGGAATGTGTTTTCTTTTTAGTCAGCTTATTAGCTAGAATAAATTTAAAAACTTTAAAATATTTTATAGCCTTTTTAATTGATTTAAATTCTTTTAATTGAAATGCAATTATAGTCTTTTGAAGTTTTTCTTCAATTTGAGTAAATATAAAAGGTGATTGGGTATATATAATAAAAGTTATTATAGTTTCAAGTTGGTGATAGGCTAAAAGTGTCCGAGTTCTCTATATGTCCGAGTTCCCCATACGTTATGTTATAAAATAATTTTGAAGATCTTTCACTATATTATATTTATTAATTAAGGTTTTATTATTATTGGAAAGTAAATAATAAATATAAAATAATATATTTACTTCATTTTTCAAGAAGATGGCTTTCTTGTTAATATTAAATGAAATAGTTATTAAACTAATAGTTTCTGATATCATCAAATCTTTAAAATCTTTTGCTAATATATTAATACTAATTACAACTTATACATATTCATACAATATTTTCTTATAAATATAAAATATAATTTTTTTTTGAAATTGAATCCTTATCTATTGAGTCTATTATTTATAACTCTTTTGAATAAGAAAAGAAATATACTTGAAATAATCTTTGTATTTGATATTATTATTCATCTTTATGAAATAATCTCGGCTCGTATCATTAAATAAATGAAAATTTCAATAATGTAGGGTGGTTTTGAATTATTATAACTTCGTTAGATTTTAGTAAAATTATATAAAAAGAAATACAATATATATAATAATTACTTTATAATTATTATTCAATTGTTATTTTATTATACTAATTACTTAACAAATCTTTTATTATACTAATTGAAATCTTGATTATCGATTTAGTCCTTGAGAATTATATTATTAATTTCTATTCAAATTATATACACTTTATTAAATAGTCTTCAGCTATAATATTATTTGAAAATTCTAGATTTTATAATCTATTAAAAAAAGACTAATAGAATAATAATTATATCTATTATTGATTATATAGATTGAAATATTAAACTAAAGAGATAGATTACAAAGTGGAAGACATATATATGAGTATATATGCCATAGCATATATAATGTGTTACGTATTATATATCCTATATTTCCAATATAATGAATATTTAAAGTATATTCAATATACTCCTGAAAAAGTAATTTCTGATATATATAACAAAACAAAACTAATCTCTAATTCTATTTAAACTTATAAACTTATCCTTACTAATCAACAAATATATATCCATTTGAAGAATTTGATTACTCTAGAATATAATATAATATATAATATATTATATCTTATTAAACTATTTATTCAAAATGAAGTATTATACTTTGAATATATTAATAACCTATATTTATATAAAGGCTTTAAATCTTTTTTATAGAATATTCTTTTTTTAATAATAGAGATATAAAATATAATATATTAAAAAGATAAGA
>PQXN01000632.1:0-10163 GCA_004786275.1 Botryotinia convoluta
TAGTACTATGTCTTCACACGGTTGTAATATTGATTGATTGCTTAAGGAACTAAGAGCTAGAGCTAAGACTACGAAACCTATATGTTATAATGCCGAGGTACTAGCGCAAGTGCTAATATAGTTACATGATTCCTATCCTGACACTAGCGACTCTCTAAAGTTATTGAATTGTGTTTTTCTAGCTAGTCCCTTTTTGTTTGTATAATTATTTATTTATTTCCTATTCTATCTTTATTCTTTCTTATTGTATATATCTCCCTTACTCGTATTCTAATCTCTGTTAACCTATTTTGTAATCTTAATCTTGATAGTGTTATTATTGATTAGGTCCTTGAATGCTTGATATGGTTTCGACTTAGTTATCGCATCTATAAGGTTAGATTCTCTATTGATCTATTTGATCTCTATTATCTCTTGTTTCTTATAGGCCTCCTGAATAGCTATTATATCGATTATTAATCTCTTCTCACTAGTGGTATTAAGTTTGGTGAAGCAATTGTAAAGGAATTTAGAATCAATGCATATAATTAATAGGATTTTGTGCTCTGGGAAGATATTGTCGATTGTTCTTTTGATTGTTATACTGATATCAAAATCTTGAACTATTTTATAGAGTTCTAATACTAGTATACTTTTTATAACTCTCTTGTATTTGATAAATAATCAATAGATGATATTAGCTTTGTTATGTTTATTTATTAGAATAATGATATATCCAATCTGGAAGGATAAATCTTTATTGTTAACAAAAGATATATTTGTGAATATTACTAATTTGAGTGATTCTTTATTGAGTGATATAAACTATAAGCCTCTTTTAGAGTTATCGATTTGTTATTGAATATGTTTATTGAGTGATTTTGCATCTTTATTCTTTGGATTGATAGTTTGAGCTGTATAAGATAAGTCGAAAGCTGCTTCTGGTTGGTATATGGTTGTTATATATATTCCTCGAGTGTGTTGTGTAATGTATTGATTCTTTGTTGTCGTTGACTTTCTTAGTTTTCTGTGAGTTCTGTGTATATCAGATGGTTCCGATTTAATTAGTTGTAGATTCTTGTACTGCTTTTCTTGATTAAGATAAATACTATTATCAATTTGCTGAGTAATGATATTACTATTGAACTTGAATAGTATATTAGATATAAGTTTTTCATAGTCTTTTGTTATAAAATTAATATCTTTAAGGCCTTTTTATTTATAATCTACAAACTCTTTATTAGCAATAATAAGAATATCGTTTATTTGAAGTCTAATAATTCCGAAAGTTAAGTTGTTCTTTGTTATGTATAAGAGATATAAATTATAGGTTGATTGTATTATCTTTAGAGCTTCAATGTAGTGCTTGTAGTATATACTAAACTAGTGATTTCCTGCCTCTGGAATATTATATAATGGTTGTACAATTTGAAGAATAAATCTATCTGGGATCTCCATTTCTGTTAGTGGTTGTATATAAAACTTTTGTATTAAATTTGATGCAGATTGGATATATACTTGTATAATATTGCGAATGTATATAATAACTTTGTCTTCAAGTAACATTGCCATTACTGACAATATGATATATTAGCTGATACGCTGAATTGTAGGTGATTGGATTAAAACAGTGCCTTTGCTTTGATCTTTCTATGCTTATATAACCAATCGGAATTTCGGAAAGGCTTTATCAATCCCTTCGTTTTTGATTTCATTAATAAACTGGGAGTTGAAGATTCTTATATTCGCAGGGATATTGTTAATTTTAATAAATCGAAAAACTCTGTTTTCCATAAGACTATTAATCTCTTTTCGTCTAGACTCAATAAAGATTGTTGTTAAAGTGAGTATATCTATAGCTATAATATATGATTCATAATATTGGTCTTCGAGATTAGTCTTATTTGGGAGGTGAATTGCTAGGTCTGGTATGTCTTCAATAACTTTGTCAAATTCTGGCAAAGTTGTAATGCTTTCTGTAAGGAATATTCTTGGTGCATTTGTATTAATATATAGGTTATGCATTAGTAATATAACAATCTGAAGAAGACCTTGATTTGGTGCTTGTTATAATTATTCTTCTAGATTTACTTATATCTTGTGCATTTGCGATGATATTGTTTGTGATAGTTATGCTTATGGTTGAGATTGTTTCTGTAATTCTTTTTGTGCTTAAGGTAAATCTTCTTATACATAAGGTTGTTCTTATATACAAGATTGATTCTAAGATTGATTAAGCTTTTCTTTCAAGTGTACTTTAATTTGTGTAATGCAAAAGTCTGTTGGACCATTAGGCAAATTTATAATACATATTTCATCTTTTATATCTAACAGATAATATAAACCTGTTTATTCACCTAATCAATTATTGTCCTTTCTTTATACCTAAACCTTTGAATTAATGAATAAGTTGTAAAGAGCCATTATAACTAATCTGTTTCATTGATTTAATACATCCAAGATCTGTCTTATAGCTCGAAATTTATTGATCTCACTTATTGCCTTCTTGATTGCTGTTTATTGTTATAAAATAGTTAATACTAATAAATCGAATTTACTCATTCGAGGGTATACACCAAAAACTAGGAGTATTGAAACCAATCTGTTTGATCCTGCTATATCATTTATAGTTTTTATAGTTATTTGTAATATGATCTCCTTTAATACTAAACCCTTTAATTCATTGGCAATGATATTATAAGCTTGGCGGATAACTGTGTAGTAATGTTCCATTATACTAATTGATCAATACACTTCAATTAGTACACTTTTGGTTTTTATTAATATTGAAGCTGTGTATTGAATGAATTCTTTGTTGATAAAGTTCTTTTCTGTATTATGGATAATATAATCTAGTAAGCTGGTGTAGGTATTTATTTAGTATATTCTAAGTTTATCAAAGGTATACTTGGCAGTGATATTGTTTAGTTATTGCGTAGCTTGAAATTGTGTATCTTTATTAATAATATGTAGAATAGGTTTGGTATCAATATATATTATATTCATTATGATTGAGTGATTGAAATTAATATCATCTTGTAGATTGAACTTAAATCTGTCAGATGATTTATTGTATTTTTGATAATGTTGATAAAACTTTGTGAGTTTATCGAGCTCTACTAGCAAAACATTATTATAGCCAGTTTACTATAGAACTTGTAAAAGTCTATAAGCTGAGGGGTGACTAAAACAATGATGTAAACATTGTAGCTTTGTATCAGTGAGATAGTATTCGTTGTTGTTAATTGTCTATTATATAAACTATTGTATATTGATATGCCAAAGAAGTACTGTATACTTATTTCATCGAATATATAGATATTTTGTTGTAAGTGAAATAATAGTGTCGATAATATTGTTATAGAATATGACAAGTTTATTCATATTTTCTAATAAAAATAGAAACAATATTTCTGCTTTTATAATATGGAATTCAACAGCTCCTAGTGATAGCTGAAGTGTAATTGATCTAATGGACTCCGCTTTTCCAATATCGAATACTACTTTTGCAATACCTGCTCTGCTTATATCGAAATCAACATCTTCAATAGTTGTCCTATATACCATATATTAGCCATAGCCTATAATCGATCACTCGAATATACCTATATCGATAATAATGCCTTGAAATTCTCTTGAATTGTATCTACTAATATAGATTGTTCTTTCCCTATCAATTTCATCTGTCAGAGCATATATAATAGACTTATTGATCAAACTAGCTGCAACTTCTTCACTATTAATGGGATCACAGGTTATAAAGTTCGTATATTGAAATTGTATTGTAGGTGGTTCTTGTAGTTCAAATTGCTCGAAATAGGTTGCAATCTTATTATTGATATCAGTGTCCTCATTGTCTTTATAAACAGAACCCTTATAATCAATAAGGAATTATTCGAAACCTTTATCGAAATCATTGTTGTTGCTTTTGAACTGCTTTTTATACTTGCATCGAGATTCGTCACATTCTTTTTTGCTATACCAAGTTAACTAACAATCCTTTTTCTTGTAAACAAAGTATTTCTTTATTGATCTTGTTTTGAATGAGTGTTATTGATCGCTTTATCCGAAGCCTCTTTATTATTTATAGTCTTCTCGACTGTTGTAGTAGCTATCTCCTCGATTATTATTATAATATTTTCGATTAGCGTAGAATATAATTGTATTGTAAGGGTAAACTTACTTTTAAGTCATAATTGCTAATCGAAGCTCTTTGAAAAGACTAGGGATATCTGAAGCAAATCGAAAATACATCAATGAGTATGTTTGCATTAATATGTATATATTAACGATCTTCTAGTGAAGTAGCTTTTATATATATATGATTGGAAATAAATCTTTGTAAAGGTGATACAGCTGTATGACTATAAGCTATAAACATTGACTAATCGACTTTTCGCTATTTTCAAAATCTTTTATTATACCTTGAAGTGTGATATTCTCCTACTTGTATATAAGGTTCTGCTTGTACTCTGCACCCTCGAAAGTCGTCTCCATTATATAGCAGATTCTTTTTATCATAAATAATATACTGTCCAAGTTAGTATAATAAAAGTCAAAAGCGATATCTACAAGCATAGTAGAGAACGCCTTTAATAGAAACTCTATTAGAAAATCAATTCGTTAATAGTTATTGAGGAAAATAATATATTTGTGAGCAAAATTGTTATCTTGCTTACTATATTTGTCTAATTTGTTATAAAGTTTCACAAGGTTTCCTAACAATTAATCAATGTTGATAATAGCAACCTTAAGTGATTATTATAATATGGTTTTAAGAACATTGCTATTGTAATCTAGATTATCGCCTCTACCTTTGCTTCCTCTTTGTCTTCCTTGTAGAGATCCTCCTTTTTGTTCACTACCTCCTTTACTAAAGCTCCTATTATCTGAAGGGTCTTTATATAAGTATCCATCACCGCCCTCCAGTAATGAGTCTCTATTAGCATTGAAGTGTTGAGATTCCTATAAGAGTAATGGAGGTAGTAGTGGTCACTATTGAGGTTGATCGAAGATATGCTTACAGCTATAAAAGAATTCGGGTAAGTTCTGTAAACCTGGTTTTAATAAAGTTTGATATTGATTATAATCAATACTCTTATTTTTCTTATTAGTATAAATAAGATCTGCTGGTTGTGGCATTATAATAAATAAAGGGGATAGTTTATAAGGTAATCGAGCTAAGAGTAATACTACTACTAATATATTTGATGAGGATAAATTTGGGTTCAATTTTGATGGGCCAGATTGATTACTGAATTATCTCATTGGATTGAAAGAATAATACATTTTATGAAATAAACCTTTTGATATAGATATTATAAGAATTGAACCCTGAAGTGTTAATAAAGCGTTAGTGCTTTTAGATAGGATATTGATATATATATTGTTTTCTGGATCAGATGATATATATAATCTCTTATCTGCGATTCGTTTTTGTATGCTTTTTAATTAAAACTTAAAATCTTTCTCTATAAGTGTCTCTATAATCTCTGCCTTTGTTTATAGTTTGTATTTTGTTTACACAATATTTACCAAAGTATTATAAACTAATTGAGTTATGCAAATAACATATTTTATAACAAATAGACCACATAAGCATAACTTATATCTGAGTTTATACAAAAGGTGCATACCAGCGATTTGAAAATACTCTAATATAAATTGTTAAAAAGATTGAAAAAAGTCTGCTTACAATTCTTTATCAAAAAAAGTAGATCTTTAATATTTGTATAGCTTATACTTATAGAAGTCTCTAATTTCCCTTGCATTTGTGTTATTAATATTGAGAGGAGTTTCTTTCTATCTTTCAGTTATATTTTGAAAGGTATTGATCAAAATCTCTAATAGAATAATTGATTCAATTATAGATTTATTATTGTTGTGCTCCTTCCTGTAAAGAGAGCGAGGGGATTCCTTGAAGGTTCCTGTTATGATATCGAATAGTAGATAGGTAATGTTTCATATATATAGGTAGATAAATAATATTGAGTTCAGTAACTTTGCTTAAACTTGGCAAAGTTATAGTGTCTTCGTATATTCATAGTTTAGAGTGAATGTAGGTTAATGCTAGGCTTGAGCTGAATACTACTGGTTTTTACTCTTTAATGTATAATGCTATAAAGAATAAGATGTAGATTAAGATTATTATAAAAATTGTTGTTATAATGCCAACAGCTTTTAGTATAAGAGTTATTATTACGATACCGATAACTTTTATTCATATAAAGGCAAGTGTCAAATCATATTGGATTGACACAAGAGTTTGTGTTTCTTCAGGGTTATATCAACCTTAATTACAACTACATAATGCAATTAATAATTAAAGTGCCAGACTTCTGATCTATGATATCACTAATCAGTGTTGGTATCACCATAGGAATGGTGAAGCTAATATTATAATACTATGTCTTCACATGGTTGTAATATTGATTGATTGCTTAAGGAACTAAGAGCTAGAGCTAAGACTACGAAACTTATATGTTGTAGTGCCGAGGTGCTAGCACGGTCACATGATCCCTATCCCGACAAAACCCTTCAATTCATTAGCAATAATATTATAAGCTTAATGAATAACTATATAGTAATATTCTATTATATCAATTAATAAATATACTTCAACTAGTACACTTTTGGTTTTTATTGATATTGAAGTTGTATATTGAATGAATTCTTTGCTAACAAAATTCTTTTCTGTATCATAAATAATATAATCTAGTGGGCCAGTATAGGTATTTATTTAGTATATTCTAAGTTTATTAAAGGTATACTTAGCAATAATGTTGTCTAGCTATTATATAACTTGAAATCGTATATCTTTATTAATAATATGTAGAATAGATTTGGTATCAATATATATCACATCCATTATGATTGAGTAATTGAAATCAATATCATCTTGTAGATTGAACTTAAATCTGCTAGGTGATTTACTATACTTTTGGTAATATTGATAGAACTTTGTGAGTTTATTGAACTCTACTAGCAAAATATCATTATAGCTAGTTTACTATAGAACTTGTAAAAGTCTATAAGCTGAGAGGTAATCAAAACAACAATGTAAGCGTTATAACTTTGTATTGGTAAGATAATATTCATTATTGTTAATCATCTGTTGTATAAACTATTATATATTGATACACTAAAGAAGCATTACATACTTATTTCATCGAATATATAGATATTTTGCTATAAGTGAAATGACAGTATCGATGATATTGTTATAGAATATAATGAGTTTATTTATATCTTTTAATAAAAATAGAAACAGTGTTTCTGCTTTTATAATATAGAATTCAATAGTTCCTAGTGGTAGCTGAAATGTAATTAATCCAATGGACTTCGCTTTTCCAATACCGAATACTACTTTTGTAACACCTGCTCTGCTTGTATCAAGATCAATATCTTCAACAGTTATCCTATATACTATATATTGGCTATAGCCTACAATCAATCACTCGAATACACCTATGTCAATAATAATGCCTTAAAATTCCCTTAAATTGTATTTACTAATATAGATTATTCTTTTCCTATCAATTTCATTTATTAAAGCATATATAATAGACTTGTTAATTAAATTAGCTGCAACTTTTTTATTATTAATGGGATTGCAGGTTATAAAGTTTGTATGCTGAAATTGCATTGTAGATGGTTTTTGTAGTTTAAATTGCTCAAAATAGATCGCAATCTTATTATTAATATTAATATTCTTATTGTCTTTATAAATAGAACCCTTATAATCAATAAGGAATTGTTCGAAACCTTTATCGAAGTTGTTATTGTTGCTTTTGAATTGCTTTTTGTATTTGCATTGAGATTTATTATATTCTTTTTTGCTATACCAAGTTAATTAACAATCCTTTTTCTTGTAGATAAAGTATTTCTTTATTAATCTTATTTTGAATAAATATTGTTGATCGCTTTGTTCAAAGTCTTTTTATTGTTTATAGTCTCTTCGACTATTGCGATAGCTACCTCCCCGATTACTATTATAGTATTTTCGATTGATATAGAATATAGTTGTATCACAGAAATGAGCTTGCTCCCAAGTTATAATTGTTGATCGAAGCTCTTCAAGAAGACTAGGGATATCTGAAGCAGGTCGAAAATATGCTAATAAGTATGTTTGCACTGATGCATATATATTAATGATTTTCTAGTGAAATAGCTTTTGTATATATATGGTTAGGGATAAACCTTTATAAAGGTGATATAGCTGTGTGACTATAAGCTATAAATATTAATTAATCGACTTTTCACTGTTTTCGAGGTCTCCTATTATACTTTAAAGTATGATATTCTCCTATTTGTATATAAGGTTCTGCTTATACTCTATATCCTCAAAAGTTGTTTCTATTATGTAGCAGATTCCCTTTATTGTAAATGATATACTGCCCAAATTGGTATAATAGAAGTCGAAAGTAATATTTATAAGCATAATAGGGAATGTCTTTAATAGAAACTCTATTGAAAGATTAATTCGTTGATAGTTATTAAGGAAAATAGTGTATTTATAAGCAAAATTGTTATCTTGCCTGTTATATTTATTTAATTTGTTATAAAGTTTTGCGAGGTTTTTTAATAATTGATTAATATTGATAATAGCAATCTTGAATGATTATTATGGTATGGTTTCAAGAATGCTATTATTGTGATCTAGATTATTATTTTTATTTTTGCTTTCTCTTCGTTTTCCTTATAGAGGTCCTCCTTTTTATTTATTATCTTCTTTGTTAGAGCTCTTATTATCTAAAGGGTCTTTATATAAGTATTTATTACTACCCTTCAATAATAAGTCTCTATTAGTATTAAAGTATTGAGGTTCCTATAAGGGTGGTGGAGATAGTAGTAATTGCTATTGAGATTGATTGAAGATATGCTTATAGCTATAAAAGAATTCAGGTGAATTTTGTAAATCTGATTCTAATAAAGTTTGATATCGATTATGATCAATATCCTTATTTTTCTTGTTAGTATGAATAGGATCTGCTAGTTGTAGCATTATAGTAGGTAAAGGGGGTAGTCTGTGAGGTGATTGAGCTAAGGGTGGTACTGCTATTGATATATCTGGTAGAAGTAAATTTGGGTTCAATTTTGATGGGTCAGATTGGTTACTGAATTATCTTATTAGATTGAAAGAATAATACATTTTGTAAAGTAAACCTTTTGATATAGATATTGTAAGAATTGAATTCTGAGGTATTAATAAAGCGTTAGTATTTTCAGATAGAATATTGATATACATATTGTTTTCTGGGTTAGATAATATATATAATCTCTTATCTGCGATTCGTTTTTGTATGCTTTTTGATTGAAATTTAAAGTCTTTTTTTACAAATGCTTCTATAATCTCTGCCTTTGTTTATAGTCTGTATTTTGTTTGCATAATATTCACTAAAGCATTATAAACTGATTGGATTATACAAATGATATGTTTTGCAACAAACAGACCATATAAGCATAGCTTATATCTGAGTTTATATAAAAGGTGTATATCAGCGACTTGAAAATATTCTGATATAAATTGTTGAAAAGATTAAAAGAAATCTATTTACAATTCTTTATCGAAGAAAGTAGATCTTTGATATTTGTATAGCTTATATTTACAGAAGTTTCTAATTTCCTTTGTATTTATATTATTAATATTAAAAGTTTCTTCCCATCTTTCAGCTATATCTTAAAAGGTATTAATCAAAACCTCTGATGGAACAACTGATTCAATTATAGATTTATTATCGTTGTACTCCTCCTTATAAAGAAAGCAAAGGGATTCCTCAAAGATTCCTATTATAATATTAAATAGCAAATAAATAATGTTTTGTATATATAGATAAATAGATAATATTGAGTTCAGTAACTTTACCCAAACTTAGCAAAATTATAATATCTTTATATATTCATAGTTTAGAGTAAATATAGATTAATACTAGATTTGAGCTGAATGCTATTAATTCTTACTCTTTAATACACAATACTATAAAGAATAAGATATAGATTAAGATTAATATAAAAGTTGTTATTATAATGCTGATAGCTTTTAATATAAAAGTTATTATTATAATACTAATAACTCTTATTCACATAAAAGCAAGTATCAAACTATATTAGATTGAAACAAAAGTTTGTATCTCTTTAGAGTTATATTAACTTTAATCATAATTATACAATGCAATTGATAATTA
>PQXN01000633.1:0-10154 GCA_004786275.1 Botryotinia convoluta
TTATTATAAATTTAAATTATAATATGATTTAAATGATTTACTCGTACGATTGAAAGCTATACAGATCGATAAGATAAGATCGAAATCAAGCGAAATTATCTGATTAGAAGAGATCATTATTTCAAAAAGAATAACTAAATTGGGAAAGGAATTTCGAAGAAAGAAAGCTGAATCTAAGTGAGTATTTATAATAAGAGGTCTAATCCCCTCAAATGTAAAATAAGAAAATTGAATTCTATATACTTTTTCAATAAAATCATATGTTATACTATTTGTATAATTATTTTAGTCGTTCATTTGAGTCTGCTTCCAATATTAGATTAATCATTAGTCTAATTACCTCTTATATATTATATATATATTTATTCCTATATACTTTTGATCTGTAACAGGTTATAAGCCCAATAACTCATATATACAACTAAAAAGCAAGTCATTATATAATACATATTGAAAAAGCTTTTGAAAAAGCTTTCGAAAAAGTATTGAAAAAAGCTTTCGAAAACCTGAAAGAAAATCGATTTCTGTATTCGGAAGCTTAAGCGCCCATCAAAGCGCATCTAATATTCAATTGAAATTCGATATGAATATACGAATCTGATGCTTCACACATCATATATGAAAGACTATACACTAGTACAATCCTATATCGATTCTGAATCCCTCTTTGAATCCTTATAATATATATATATATACCCTTGTTGTACTACTAGGTAATATTGATAGATTATATACATTGTCGATCCTTATATAAGTCTACGAGACCTATATATATCTCTATATATATCGTCGAACCTTATATACGTAGCCGAACCCTATATATGTTGTTAGTCCCTCTTCAACCTATATATATTATTGATATATATCATATATATGTAGCCGAACTCTATACACATCGTTGATTACTATATACATCTGTGAGACCTATATATACCTTTATATATATTATCAATCCTTATATACATCTACGAACCATATATGTCCCTTATATCTAATCAATAATATATGGAATTAGTTGAAGACTTTCCTGATTGGTCAATTGAAGGTTATACAAGGACACTAGATAATAGGGAATACGATATCATTCAATATAAAAAGAGGAGAGAAAGCTTCATAAACAATTTATATCATTATATTGTTTATTCAATAAGAGTTAAATATTATCCAATAGCTCAAGGGATCGAAAGCCAAGCTCAATTAGATTCACTAGGCATAGCTGATTCTACTTATAATATAGCTATATACTATAATTATAATATAGAAGCTATTAGGAGTAATCCTAATCTTACTACTGAAGAAGCTTGGTTATCAGACTATATTCAGAATGTTTATATTATGAAAGGATTAAGACCTAATCTAAATCTTATTAGATTAGAAGATATAAATATCGATCTAATAAATAGATTAGAAAAAAGGGAAACATATCGATTGGCTGGACACAATATCCCTGTTATATAAGAGATCGAAGATAGGACAATATAAATTCCTACTCCTACCCCTATAAACTATTAGCTCTTTTAGCCTTCCCATATAAGCTTGTGTCCCTGAGACTAAATCTAGTTGAGTGTATAAAACTAGGTTTCTAGAAGCTATACGTATACGTATACATCATCCATAGTGGATAGTATAGTAAAATATCTTATATGAAGGTGTTCTAGCTTGAATAGATTTTAATATAGTGTAATAAATATTATAAAATCAAAATCTTATTCAGAGGTTTTTTATATTCAAGTTTTTATTAATACAATTTTTATACTAGTTTTTAGCTGCTACCTCTTAATCTAAACCTTATATATATATAATATTAAGATCTATTCAAGCTAAAGCATCTTTATATAAGATATTTTGTTATACTATCCATTATAAATGATATATACATATATATATAACTTTTAGAAATCTAGTTTTATATATTCAATTAAGTTTAATCTCAGGGATATAGGCTTATATAGAAAGACTAAAAGAGCTAATAGTTTATAGGGGTAGGAATAGGAATTTATATTTGTTGGGATAGGGATCATATGACTGCACTAGCGCTTGCGCTAGCGCCTTTCGATACTACAGCAATACGTTTCGTAGCCCTAGCTTTTAGAACCTCAAGCAATATTATAATAGTGTGAATCATAGTACTATATTGACTTCACTATCCCTATAATAATACTAACATTGATCAGTAATATCATAGATCAGAAGCCTGGTATCTTAAATTCAATTGCAATATATATTTTGGATTAAGATTAGTATTTCTTTGAAAAAGCACAAACTCTTGTATCAATCCATTATAGTTTGATATCTGCCTTTGCATGAATAAAAACAATCAGCAATATAATAACAACTCTTATACTAACTTTAGTTTACATTTTATTCTCTATAGCAATATATATTAAAGAATAAGAACTAGTAATATCTAATTCGAATTTAGTACTACTTTTTTTGAATAATACAACTTTATCATATTTTGGCAAAGTTATATTGTAAAATATTACCCTATTACCTATCTGTTATTTATTAATATGATAGGATCCTATATAAACTCTTCCATATCTAAGAGGAGATATAACAACAATAAATCTGTTATCAAATTAGAGATTCTATTAGAGGCTAAGATTGATATTTATAAAGCAATGATTAATAGATAGGAAAACAATCCCTTCGATATTGTAATAACGATGGTAAGAGATATTAGAGATTTCTGTAAATTCAAGTTATATAAATATCAATAAAGCACTTATTATAACAAAGAATTATGATTGGATTACTTTTAAATATTTGAACACTTTATATCAGAATACTTTTAAGTAGTAGGAATGTGTTTATTATACAAACTTAGATATGAACTTCGCATATGTGGTCTATTTATTACAAAGCATACTAATTACATAATACAACTAGTTTATAATGTATTAGTTGATTCAATTTGTTCACCTTATAGAGAGTGAATAGATCAGGAAATCATTGAGGCATTTGGGGAGAAGGGTTCTGTGTTTCGATCGAAAAGCATATAAAATAGAATCGCGAATAGAAGACCGAATGTACTATAACAAGGCCCTGATATATCTCAGATAATAAATACTATTTCTGAACCCTCAGGCTTTAATCAATATAAGCTATTACAGATATCGAATATTACTCATCAATAAAAAATATCTCTATCTATCAACAAAAGCAAAGGTATTAAGAGAAATGAACCAAAAGCACTATTGTTATCAAAAGCTTCATTAAACCCAAGCCCATATCGCTAACCCGAATACCCCCGACAAACAGTTATACCCAACGAATTAATTGCATATAGATTTTACAATCCGAATAAACCTTTATCTGTTCAACCTATTCAATAATTCAATTTAAGTCCATTACCAACATCACATATTTATTAGTTTAATCCTCTTAATTTTAATCAACTATACATAAGATCACCAATACTACCATCTTCATTACAATAGGGATAGCATTGTATCAGCAATAATGCCATTCCATTACAAAGAGATAAATAATCACATAAAGACTTGCATAATAATAAAAGTGATTTGAACAAAAACGGAAGAGAAAAAAGAGATAACGAAGATAAGAGAAATAACTTCCCCACAAAAAGATTATAATAAGAATAATAGAAGCAGAAGAAACAACTTTCAACAAGAAGATTATAATAGAAACAATAAAGGCAAAGGGGTACATAATATAAAAAAAGGAGATAGAGATAACCTAGAATATAATTACAATATACTAAAAGTTTTATCTATTCAGCTATCAAGATTTATTAATATTAATTAATTATTGGGAAACCTTATGAAACTTTACAACAAAGCTAATAAATACAACAGGCAAAATGATAATTTCACTTACAAATACTCAATATTTCTCAACAATTGCTAATGCATTGATTTTCCAAAGCACTTATTATTTAAAGCATTCTCAACTATACTTATAAAAGTTGCACTTGATTTCTATTATACAAATCTAGATAGTATGCCAAATATAATAATAAAGATCTATCAGTTAATAAAGACTATATTCAAAGGTTCAGAGTACAAACACAATCTTATACAATAATAGGAAAATATTATACTTAAGAGTATAATAGCAGAACCAAATAATAATAAGAAATCAATAATCTATTATTTACAATCAATGATTATACAACTTCGTTATTTATATAAGGGATTTAATCTAGTAATAAAGACAGATAAACTATTTTATTAAAAGATTATTAATATATATACACTAATACAAGTATATTCTATAATCTGCTTTCGTTTTACTAAAGATATCCCAAATCTGTTTGAAGAACTTCGGTTAGCTATAATGATATAGGAACAAGCTTATTTAAACGAAACCACAATATTCTATATCAATTACAAATATCAATATAGTTAAGATAGATATAGTTAAAGCAGAGGTTTTGGATATAATAATCAATATTTATTCAAATTACAAACAAAGAAGAAATGTTTTGTCTATAAGAAAAAAGATTATTAGTCAATTCAATATAGTAAGAAGGAATAGAACAAATCACAATACAAATACAAAGAATAGTTCAAGAGTACTAACAACAGCTTTAATAAAAGCTTTGAATAGTTTCTTATTGAATACAAAAAACCTGCTTAGAATAATAGTGAAGAATCAGATCTCAATACAAACAATAAAATTGCAGTCTATTTTATACAATTCGAACTCCAGGATTTATTTATACAAGAATCGCATTCGAGTTTTATTATTCATAGTAGACTTATTGATAGTAGAGAAATAACAATAAGTTTAATTAATAAGACTTTCGTATATGCTTTAATATATCAAGTTTACAACGAAAACACAATATATATCAGTAGATATAATATAAGGGAATTTCAAGGAATCATTGTTGATATAGCTACTGTATAATAATCTATAGTAAGCTATAAGCAATATATGATATACAAGACAATTATTGAAAACGTCCTATTAAACATAAGCAGAGCAAAAATTGCAAATGTAGTATTCGGAATCGGAAAAGCTGAATCAATTGGATCAATCAAATTCAATTTACTACTAGGAACTATCGAATTTTATATTATGAATGTAGAAATATTATTCCTATTGTTACTTAATGATATGGATAGACTTGGTATATACTATAATAATATCATCGATATAGTTGTTGCATACAATATAAGAGAAAGCTATGTATATATTTATCGAAATAAGTATGTAGTTCTTTTATGGTGTATAAATGTATAACAATTTATATAATAAACTATTAATGATAATGAGTATTATCTTATCAATACAGAACTACAACGCCTATATTATCGCTTTGGTTATTCCTCAGCCTATAGACTTTTATAAGTATTATAGTAAGCTGGTTATAGCGATATCTCACAAGCAGAGATTGATAAACTCATCAAGTTCTATTAACACTATTAAAAGTATAATAAATCATCCGGTCGATTCAAGTTCAATCTACAAGATAATATTGATTTCAACTATTCAATTATAGTCGATATAATATATATCAATACTCACCTTATACTCTATATTATTGATAAGAGTATACAATTCTAAGCTGTATAATAGTTGAACAATATCACTACAAAATATACTTTTGATACACTTCGGAAATGCTGGATGAACACTTATATTGGTTTACCAGATTTTATTATATATGATATTGGAAAGAACTTTATCAGCAAGGAGTTTGTATAATACACAGCAACAATATTAACAAGAATAAAGAGTGTTCTAGTTGAAGCCTATTAATCAATTAGTGTAGTTGAACAATATCATATAGTTATCAAAAGAATATATATTATTATTGCTGATAAGCTAGAAAACTCTATAACAAAAGAGATGATGCTATAAATGGCTATAAAAGTAGTGAACGATATTGTAGGATCAAATGGATTAGTCCTAATACTTCTAGTTTTTGGAGCATATCTATATATAACTGATTCTGATCTATTAGTATTTATAGTCTTATAATAATAAGTAGCAATCAAGAAAGTAATAAACGAAATAAACAAATTGCAAGCTACAAAACAAGTTTCAGATACTTTGAATCAATGCAACGGATTATCCATAATGGCTTTATACAACCTATCTATTAACTCGAAGGTTTGAATATAAAAAGAATACAAAGAATGGATAGGTTTATATCATTTATTAGATATAAAAGATGAGATATGCATAATACAATTGATAAGCGAACCAACAGAATTTCGCATCACTTAAGTCAAGCTGTATATAGAAGAGGAACACAATCGGCCTTAGGATCAACTCCAAAACGAATAATCTATCGAATTATTATAGTCAATATAATCTGTATAATCAATACCATATACATTATCTATATCAGCAGTAGAGCTAATACAATCTGAACTACTTACTGAATCTATACAAAAAGTAGATCAAATATAAAGAGTATGAAATACACTACAAAACATAGATAAAATAACTTTGTCAAAATCCAGCAAAGTTAAATCTTCCCCTACTTTTGTTATTATAAAAAGCAAAAACCCCAAGGAATCGCTTTTAGATATATTTAAGAATCTCTAACTTTTATAATAATCAATCCCCTAAATTGTAATCCCTATATTTAGCACCTTTTTCTTAAACGAAGAAAAAGATATTGATTTTATAAAACCTGCGAAACCATCGAATCTAGTGATATATCTTCCAAATAATAACAAATATAATAATACCTTATACACTGAATACTATATAATATCTATTGATATATCGATATCAACAATCTTTATTGAATTGAGAAAAAAGGAAATCAATAAACTAATAAAGAATAGTGTTTTTCAGTTTATAAAACTCGCAGATATACTCACAGGCATAAGAATATTCAATTTACAATTTGTTGATGAGATTAAGAATAAAGGAACTAATAAAGCTTTCCCAAAGTCCTGACTAATCATACAAATATAAAAGGATTAAGGAAAGGATATAGTTTTGATATAATTACTTACAATATAATATATTAGCTAATGTATTATACTGTTAGTAATAGTTATATTACTCAAAAACAAGATAATCATAAGCATTTGCAATATTATACAAATATATATACAATCGATATTAAACTTAGTTTGAAAGTTTTATATATAATCACTAGCAGAAATGGATATCCTAGATAGTTTTATTCTGCAAGTTGTATAATCATTATATAGTATTCCGAAAGTAGGCAATCACTGATTTAGTACTTATCATAAGTACTATACCAATATCCTTAAGATAGTATAGTCAATTTATAATCTATGTTTTTTGTATACAATTAAGAACAATATAGCATTTGGTATTATCAGATTACAAATAGATAATACTTTTATTATTACTAACAATGAGTTTGTAGATTATAAACAAAGAGAACTCATTAACATTAATTTTATAGCAAAAAAGCATAAAATACTTACACCAAATACACTACTCAAGTTTAATAGCAATCTAATCATTCAAAAAGATAATAGCATAATCTATCTCAATCAACAGAAATAATACAAAAACCTATAATTAATCAAATCAAAACCATCCAATATGTACAGCACATATAGGAAGATACGAAAGTCAGTGACAGCAAAGGATCAATATATTGTACAACAGGCTCGAGGAGTATATATAGCAACTATATATTAACCAGAGGCAGCCTTCGATTTATCTTATACTATACAAACTATTAATCCAAAAGAAGAGGATATTAATTCTTTCAACAAATATATTCAATAGCAAATCAACAATTCAGAAAAAGGACTACAATTTGTTCTATTTGATATAGACTCCCTTAAACTGATTATATTCACTGATACATTTTTTGTTAATAACAAAGATTTGTTCTCCCAGATAGAATATATCATTATTTTAATGGACAAGCACAACAGAGCTAACATTATCTATTGATTATCAATCAAATATAAGAAAATCATTAAAAATATATTAGCATCAGAGTTCTATGGTATAGTTTTAGGCTTTGATATCAGCATAGCAATCAAAGATACAATCGACAAGATTTTCTCAAATCACAAGATTCTATTAGTTATATACATCGATTCCAAATCACTCTATAACTATCATACAAAGCTTAATACTACTAATAAAAAGAGACTAATAATCAATATAATAGCAATTAGAGAGATATACAAGAAACAGGAGATTATAGAGATCAAATGGATTAATAAAGAATCTAACTCTGCAAATGCAATAACTAAATCAAAGCTGTATCAAGCCCTTAAGGATTTGATTGATAATAATACTATAAAGATTAGAATCACAAAATAGATTGATAAAAATTAGAAAAACGAATAGTCATACAGACAAGGAGGGACTAACTAGAAGGATATATTATTAGCGACTTTAGAGAATTGCTAGTGTTGGGATAGGGATCATATAACTGTATTAGCACTTGCGCTAGCGCCTTTCGACACTACAGCAATACATTTCGTAGCCCTAGCTTTTAGAACCTTAAGAAATATTACAATAATGTGAATCATAGTACTATATTGACTTCACCATCCCCATGGTGATACCAACAATATTATTCTATCTTCGATTTCTTATATGACAAAAATATTATATCCAGCTAATCAATATGTTTCTCTTTTTTCTAATCTATTTATTAGATCGATATTTATATCTTCTAATCTAATAAGATTTGGATTAGGTTTTAATCCTTTTGTAATATAGATGTTCTGAATATAGTCTAATAATCAAGCTTCTTCAATAGTAAGATTAGAATTGCTTCTAATAGCTTCTATATTATAATTATAATATATAGAAATACTATAAATGGAATTCTCTATATCTAGTGAATCTAATTGTGCTTGATTTTCGGTCCTTTGAGCTATTGGATAATATTTAATTCTTATTGAATAAACAATATAATGATATAAATTGTTTATAAAGCTTTCTCTCCTCTTTTTATATTGAATGATATTGTATTCCCTATTATCTTGTGTTTTTATATAACTTTCAATTGACCAATCAGAAAAGTCTTCAATTAATTCTATATATTATTGATTAGATATAAGGGAATATATGGTTTATAGATATATATAAGGATCGACAATATATATAGAGTGATATATAGGTCTCGCAGATGTATATAATAATCAACAACATATATAGAGATATATATAGGTCTCACAAATGTATATAGTAATCGACGATATATATAAAGGTATATATAGATCTCGTAGATATATATAAGAATCAGCAACATGTATAAAGATATATATAGATCTCGCAGATGTATATAGTGATTGATGATATATATAGAGTTCGCAAATATATATATGATATATATCGATAATATATATAAGTTGAAAAGGAACTAATAATGTATATAGAGTTCGACTATATATATAAGATTCGATAATATATATAGAGATATATATAAATCTCGCAAATTTATATAAATATCAACAATATATATAACCTATCGATAATAAATAGTAATATAACAAGGGTATATATATATATATTATAAAGATTCAAAAAGGGATTCGGAATCGATATAGGATTGTACTAGTATATAGTCTTTCGTATATAACATGTGAAACATCAGATTCGTATATTCGTATTGAATTTCAATTGAATATTAGACACACTTTGATAAGCGCTTAGACTTCCGGATACGGAAATCGATTTTCTTTCAGGTTTTCGAAAGCTTTTTTCAATGCTTTTTCGAAAACCTTTTCGAAAACTTTTTCAAAAGCTTTTTCAACACATATAATATGATGACTTGCTTTTTAGTCATATATATAAATTACCGAGCTCATAACCTGTTACAGGTCAAAAGCATATAGGAGTAAATATATATATAATATATAAGAGGTGATTAGACTAATGATTAGTCTAATATTGGAAGCAGGCTCGGGTGAATAACTAAAATAATTATACAAGTAGTGTGACACATGATTTTATTGAAAAAGTATATAGAATTCAACTTTCTTATTTTACATTTGAAGGGATTAGGCCTCTTATTATAGATGCTCATTTAGATTCAGCTTTCTTTCTTTGAAATTCCTTTTTCAATTTAGTTATTCTTTTGAATAAAGAATCTCTTATTCTTTTCGAAATGATGATCTCTTTTAATCAGGTGATTTCGCTTGATTTCGATCTTATCTTATCGATCTGTATAGCTTACAATCGTACGAGTAAATCATTTAAATCATATTATAATT
>PQXN01000634.1:0-10143 GCA_004786275.1 Botryotinia convoluta
CATATATATTCGATTTATCCCTTATAGCTAAAACTGACTAAGTTTTCCACTATTATTATAATATCATTATTATTATTTATTTTCTAACCTCCAAGACTTGTGAACCAATAGATCCATCCAAATAAATTCGGTGTTGCATAGGTAATTTGCTGTTTGGTGTCGGGTTTGATAACAATTTATGAAGGGTACCCGTTATCGCTGCACGAATTGTATCTTCTGACATTGAAATCAAAACATTCATTATCCTCTCCATTGTTGAATCACTCCTCTTGAATACACTCTTATCCCAAGATAGATTAATATCATCAATCTCCTTGATAATTAAAGCAAGATCATATAAGCTCTTATCCAATCCCGACATCATGAAATGTGCGTTCTTTGGAAGTCCCATGGATCTGAATTCGACTTTGTATTTGTTGATGAAATTAGGGACTGGTCTCGATGGGAAGGGTTCAGGTAAATGTATTTCTGAATCTCGATTCAAAGACATAATGAGTATCTTGATTGAAATAGTAATTATGAGATGAGATGAATGTAGTAATTAATGATAAATTATTTGAAAACGATTGCTGTGATGGATGACCTGACCTGGAATAACTTTTTTGCGGACCTAGCCTTATTTTGATTTCCTTTCCCAAAATCAGGGATTGGAGGCAGTGAGTACCGTCTGGGAACTCTAGCTGGCGTTGCTTTAGCTCGGCAGCATGTTCGCGAGTTTGGAATAGAGTTGCTTCGTCGCGAACGCGATTTGAAAGAAGGGGAGGGGGAGGAAGAGATTACACGCTACGCCCCGCGGCTTGTGCACCGTTTCGCGTTACCTTACCGGATCTCTCCTGCACAACAAGGCCGACTGTATCTTGCAAGCTTTGCTGTGCCTTAATCATTAGCCAGGTAGCACAGAACACAGTGTTTCCAGCTCACTAATCAAAGTGCTTTTGTATAATCCTTCCTTTCAGTGTATAGTTTGTAGCTGTGTAAAGAATCGATTCGAGACGCATTGGATGCGCTGGATCAGAGTCGAGAGGTAATGTAGCCTCTAGTAAGAGTATTGTAATCCTGTATTATCGTCCTTGGGCCCGTCTCTACGGCAGTGCTTCTCTGGAATCCGCAGAAAACTCTACGCCATGTCCTTCTGCATATGCTACAATGTTTATTAGACTTCCCGTGAACCCTTTGCAGTTGCTCTCCTCCCCTTTGCACCCTCCGCTGGACTCAAAAAGATGCTGCCTAATCCGCTCCTCCACACCGCTGCTCCCCTCAACCATCTGTGAACTTCCGGCAAGGTATACCCGCAAGCCGTACGCATTGTTGGATTCCGGACTCTATTTGCGACACCCCAGAGGTGTCCTGTCGACCTCCATCTACGAAAGTTTCCTTCGCAGGCTCTGCATCCCACTGCAGACTCGAAAGGGCCGGTACCGCTTTGAATTCGTCATTCGTATCTTCGACCCGTCGGATCGTTTTCATCTCCGTTTCGCTGGTAGTCCTCTGTTCCGGGCTCGTCGCGAGCACCTCAGCGACGCTCAGCTGCGTACCTTCGCTCCAAGTACTACCTCCGATTAGTGTATGATCACCACCCAGCTCCAGCGACTCTACTTAGCTCTCCGATAACAAGATCGAAGGTTCGTAGGATGCACCACGTACAGGTGAGAGTCATCGCATTCCTGTAACTCTTGGGAGAAGCACAGTGTCCTAGGATCCGAGGTCACGTGATGGAGTCCAAGGACTTCAAAGGGATCCAACGGCGTGGTCGTCCACTCTTAAGTTCAATATACTTCGTTCGTTCAACCAGCTGGAGGGATAAACGACTTATTCTCGGATAATATGCAAAATTACGTGTCGTCCCCATGACAAATAATCGCGACATTTTGATAGGCCTCGGCAAATGAGAAGTGTTGTGATTTTTTTGTCATGAAGTCTTGGCGCTTTAGGCAGCAATCTACTTTAGATAGAAAATTTCCCAACCTCCTGTTTACTTCGTTCAACCTCCATTTTGTTGTAATCATGCCTCAATCCCCACCCCCACTCAATTACGATACAACCAGAAATACGTTGCGTACGCATCCTTATTTTGACAAGACGCCTTGTGACAAATGGGATGTTGTGAACTTCTGTGATAAAATATACAAGGAATTGGGCTACGTGAAGTACAATATATCCAATGTCCACAACTGCTGGCGGACATCCATACAACACCTACAGAATAGCGAGGATCCCAAAATTGCTGGGATGGCTAGTAAACTGCGGGCGGCATGGGTCCTTTCAGTAAGTTGATTCTCCGAGTTACAAAACTAATATCTACGCATCATCTGTATCGCAGGATGCCTTCGTGGCGTCCTGGTCAACGGTACACCGAGGCGCATATCGCAGCCTGCCTTCGCGGCCGACTGAGAAACGATTGTGTACTCTTTGGGTGTGGCTTCTTCGCGAAGACCCCTCGCTCCTGGGTTGCTGCTGACCTTCGTGGCCATCAGATTCACTAGCCCAGTCGAGCTCGATGTTTGTTAATAGGCATTCTTTTGGCAGAGCCCGAAAAACGACCAGCAAAGGGCCAAGAATTTCATCAGGTCAATAACGAGAAAGCGTGGACGACGCAAAGTTGCCAATCATGGGCCTACTACTATCGCTATCAACCAAAGTAGTATTATGTTGAATTCGTCGCAAACAGGAACCACTATTGTGTTAGCGTTCCTTCCAAGGATAGTGGAATAACAACCATCGTTAACAATTCTATACGTATAGTGGAGCTTCTATCTATCAAGATGACCCAGACACAAATTGTGCCGATTCAGAAGCTGATAATGATCCCAATAGCCTCAGCGCGACTGTTGACTCCAGCCTCGACAAGCAAGACTCACTGACAATGGAAGTCTCCGACACGAAGAGGCTTCAAGAAATCCTTGGTTGCTTGGAGGATTCTCGCATGACCCTTACTAATGACAAGAAGATGTTACTCACCCATGGCAATGTTTACCTTCAAGATATCATGCTAGATTATGCCCGACGCACTGGCAAAGTTAAGCCAATTCATTTTGGTATCCTGGATGCCGAATCCATCACGACACTGGATCTCATGCGAGAAGATTGTGAGCAGATCACAGACTGTGTTGAAGAATCACCGCTCCCTAGGTTTCCCCTGGAGTTGCTTCAGGCCCTCGAGAAGTATGAGAAGGTCAGTCAGTACTTTGCCTTTAGGTTTTCGGAGGACTGATAACTGATGATTGATGACTTTGATAGGCGAATTCCTATGAGCACTCATGCCAAATCGAACGCACAATGTCTCATAGGGGTGATATCAAATGGATCGGTGATGTTTCGTGCCACATGTGAATTACACGCCGTCTTCGCCCTATATTATAGGCTGATATTAGAGCAGTGTCCGGCTTTTAGAGAACTCCGGAATGATCTTGGATGAAGAGCTGAGTGAAGGGGTTTGGGATTGTTTGGTTTATCCTCGCTTCCTGGACGAAGTTTTCTGCGAGATTCCAGAGCTTGTCCTTCAACGGTAAACCCTTATCCCAATTCTCTGCTCTTTTATTTGTCTGCTTTGGCTAATAATCAACATCGTTGCAGCAAAGAAATTTCTCTCTCAGCAACTCGCTACCAACCGTACTCCTACTTCATCAACGAACCTCGTTACGATGCGATCGCACGCCGTCGTAAGCTATCTGCTGACGGCAGCTCTCAATCTTGTTATGAACTGCTTGTCTTGGAGACAATTCGCAAATGGGAAGGGGAACTTGCTGCGAAATGGCTCAACGATTTTGATAAGCTTGTGGGTGGCTTGAGAGCGATGCTGTGCCACATTGGCGAGTTGGTAGAAAACGATCCTACAGTCATGAAGAAGATAAAGGTGGTTGGCATACTACAAGCTGGTTAGGATATTGTCTGTTGCTTAGTACTTCTTTGCTAATCATGCTTTGCTAATCATGCTAGGTCGTCGACACCAGCTTCTTATTATGTCTTGTATTGGCAAGGACGTATTTTACTTGAAGCGTGGTCATATACATGAGCTTCCGGGGGAGCTTAAAGATATGAAGAAGTTACAATACATCTTCGCGTCATACTGGAAAGCACGGGTATGCACCTTGGTTCCCTCGTTCTCTTCAAAATCTCATGCTCTTTGTAGGAAATTGTTCGATGTGGTGTTCGGCTTCTGGAAGAATTTTTGCAACAAAATTTAGAGCAGGATCAAAAGGCTATAAATATTTTGTCTCCAAACTTCCTTTAAATTCTTGATTAACTTCGAAAAGTTCTTGGTATTGAAAGGGGATTGATGGTTGAAGTGGAATACCTCGTGAGGCCGAAGTTTCGATTAACTGGGACTTGGTATAGTCAACAGCCAGGACTTTTGCAATCAAGTCTCTGGTGAGACTGAAATCGATAACTTGACAGTCAAAAACTCTTCAACTAAGGATAGCAGGAGGGTTGTGATTGGCCTATCACCAAATTTGATAATATTGCTAATATAAACCGATATCGCGAAATCTATACCATCTCCAATGAACTGTATATAATCGGCCAGTACTGCCACCTCCAATGCAAAATATATATTTTGTGCTGGTGTTATAATCTTATCTGCTGGTTCTTATTGCGGAACGAATGTTCCAGTTTGTATAACATACAAAAAGGTTTTGATTGTATCAACCTTTTGCAAGTGGAAAGGTATGGTTGTGGTCGGTACATATAGAGATATTATTATTTTGCTCAAAACGCATTGTAAATAAAGAGAAAAATGTCGAATAAGATTGTGGGAGGTTTCACAAACTCTACGATTTGATATATCTCCAGTTTCAATGTAAACCTTTGGTCCGTCGAGTAGCCTAAATTCATTGGTCATTCATTCATCACACGATTGGAGTGACGAAGAGTGCCGGTGGCAATTGTTCGTCCATCGTCATATGAGGTTTGAGTAGTTACTTGCTTTTGTAAATTAAAAAGTAACCAATTTACATCAAGATATAGTAGTGAGTCAGCGTGGATACATTTCATGAATTTTTGGATTCTTTTCTTTCAATAGTATGTAATATCACGTGCCATTATTCTGCCCGCTAAGTTCGATATCACGGTGTAAATGGGAAATTCACCGCAATATTCCTTCTATCACAACAAACAACCAGGTATCGTACAGAGAATCGCATCAAAATTCATGATGGATATCGGCAGAGAGGATATCGTCGCCATGCGTGACATGTCGAGCCACAACAAATGGCTTGGAAGGTGATATGAGTCTCGATTTCATATACATTCTTTAGAGAGTCGAGAGAAATCGAGAAAGTGATTGTTTTAGCAATAGATAATGGGGATAAATTGAGATTACGGATTTAACTCTTTAAAAGATTATACTTCGAGTGTACTTAAAAATGGAACGGTGTATGATATCGAGAGTGAGTATATATAAAGTTTTACCTGAGAGACCGCTCACCCACCCATTACTCAACAGGAAACCAAGAAAGATAGATGGGCCGGGCTACAAATCAATGATAAAGGACTTCTTAACCGGCGCGATAAACCTGAACACCAAACACAAGTTCTATCTACTTGGCGGTCCGTTGAATGAATACTAGGCTGAAATAAGCGACAACCTCGCCAAAGTCATCATACGTTTTCGTACTAAGGAGATAAATTTTGAAAATCAGGCTCAGAATAATTTTAAGCAAACACTTTTTCTAATGAATCATTAATCTTGATACAATTTTGGATTCGGGTAGTAATGCAATTGGACTTTTTTTTGAAAATTATCTTTCAATTTGATATATCATTGCCGTAAGGAATGATCAGCAGATATATACACATTTAAATACAATAAGGTTGCAATGTCGCCAAAGAACTGATCAGAAAACAAAATATTCACCACTTCGTGCTCCATCTCCTCCGCCTTTCTCCTCCTTGCTCCTCCACTTCATTCTTGATCTAAGAGTACTCCCAAGCGGAAGCACCTTCGCCGGTGTATGGGACAGTAGCGACAGCGATGCTGGTACAGTTTCCAGTAGCAGATCCACCAGGAGTAAGGAAGACGCCGTAGACGCCGGCACCCTCGCCAGGGCAAGCGATGAATCCGTAGTCAGGGAAAGACAAAGATCCGACGGAACCGTCCTCTCCAGCGGTGTAAGTCCATCCAGTGGAGATTCCACCGTGGGTATCGGCGGAGTGAGGTTGAGTGAAGGATACAGAATAATCAGTTGCGATGTAGACTTGTTGACCTCCTGGAACGATAGTGTTCAAACCGAGAGTGTTTTCACCAGCGACGAATGTTGTAGAAGTACCGTCTGCAAGGTCATTAATTATGGTTATTTATAATTGGATTGTGAACTTAAGACTTACCAGGGCAACCGGTGCTCAAAGGGCAGTATGAGGCAGTATCCTTTCCGATCCAGAGACGACCTCCGGAAGCGGTGATGGCTTGGTTTTGGAGATCGGTACCAGATCTGATGGAGATAAGGCCGAAAGCATTGCTGTCAGCACGTGCCGAGACAATGGGAGTTGCAGCAGCAGAGCTGGCGAGGAGGGTGGCGATGAAAGTCTTGGAGAACATCTTGATTATTGTTTGAGTTGGTGTTACTGTAAATTGTAAAACGGTGTTTGTGTGTTTGGTTGTTTGATGTGAAGATGTGAAATGTTGATGATAGTTTATTATCTAGAACTTCCTCGACATTTATATATTCAGATCTCTCCCAATCGTCCTCTTTCATTCCATGGGAATCCATCGTTCAGCCATGACTTCATCCTTAATCGCCAACACACTCTAAAATTACCCGCGGCTCATTAAATCTGGAGAAGGTATGGATACATTGTCGTAGTTTCTCCAATTTGATTGGTGCGGAAGATTGCGTCAACAATTCTCCTTTCTCCTTTCCTCACAATTCTGCAACGAGGCTTGAACAACTTCAACATGACTCCATAAATTGCTCGTATTAGAGACTTGGCATGATTGTTTATATCCATCACTGAAATCAGAAACTAAGTTGCGACCCTGATTTAAAGTGGAATTCCCCACAAAATTACTGGCAATGAATGGACGAAAAAGGGGTTTAAACTTTACCCTTCAATCTCGGTCAGACGGCATTTTCATGCCCTATTAAGGTTGGATCGATTAGTATGTTGCCAGAAATATGATAGAATAAAATGGATAAACTCAAAAAAAGATTAATATGATCAGTTACCATACTCTTTTCACACAGCCACTTCTTCATGAACAAGGTTAAAGATCTAATAGGAGCTCTACTAACGAAAGTTGACAAATGCCAAGTACAAATTATCAGATGCCGAAAGCCTGAGTATTGCTCGTGCTCAGCGCTTCGGGGGACCAAAGCATTAGTTTTGACTGCCGATCAGTGATGACGATGGTCACCATTTGTTCGTATTCTGAAAATAGATTTCGGGTTGTATTATTCCATCATAAAATCACAATTCAAGTTAGTGTCTTGTGATTCATGATCAAGCTATGCACAAAGGGTACAATGGTACGTACGGGTGATGTTAAGGGAAAGTGGCAGCGAGCACTGATGGAACGTTAGAAGAATCAATTCATAGGGTCCATAATTTTTGCTTTCCCGACGGTCCCGAAAAGCTGACAAGGTGGCTTGTTTGTCGATCATGACCGCATTCTCATGTTTATTAGAAGCGAGCTCAATAAGTGCTTTGGACATTGGATGAGACAAGAGAACTGCGACTTGGATTTAGACAGCGAAGAATCAGGAGATCCTCGTATTTCTCAATTCGAACCAAATATTTGACAAAGAATGTCTCTCGTGTTGTGTTTTTAGTACTAATTCGATGTCATCTACGTTGGTGACTCGGTGTAACTGCAACGTCACTGACGCAGGTGTAAGGAGATCAAAGTTTCAAATAACAAACTGTTCGTGATCGAGGGAACTTAATAATTGGATCTGGGATCGTAACACTCGAAGTTTTCCCCGTATTGGTCTTCTGAGTTGTATCAAAGAGCTACAGTCTGACGTTTCCATTGAGAAATGAACGATGTGTTGGCTAAATCCCGTATTTACTTCTCTCGGACACCGCGGAGGGGGGGGGGTTAACCACTGGATCTAGAGGACAATACTTTGATTTTGATGCGCAAACAAAGAAGCCGCAATACTGCATGATGGGTCGAGCAGATAGCCATAGGAAGTTAAAACAAGAGCAACAGCGGTCATACAGTCTTCAAAGATTGGGCTTTCGTTGATCGTGAGTCTTGAAAGGCTTCACTCCTGTTATCTTACGGTATCATCTCGGGCATGGAAATAAATTTTGATCATGCCAGTAGCTGTTTCTCCAAAAGATTGTGATCTTCATTGGACCAGCGACTTCAATAACTCATTATCGACGATCCATCTCTTGTCCACAGCTCCCATGCTCGATTGTTTTTCGCTACTTCTGCCGAGATTTCACCCAATATTCCTTGTGCTTGACACATCAACATTGTCTACGTTTAGTACTTAGCCATTTTTCCAAAAAGCTTTTAAATGGCAGCTCACTGACTTCTTCGTATATGCGCTGTTTTTCGATAATGGATCTTGTCTCTCAAAGTCTTATTGAACAAGCAGTACTCCCACGAATAGGAGACTGCTGCTACTCGCCGTCGACGGGAACTTATGAACCCCTAATCCTAAGTTCCACGGCCAAGCTGACTAGCAACGGCAGAGTTACATGATACGGACCATTTCGTCACGAACCAGTACGGCTCGAACGACAATATGCTCCTATCGAAGCGGCAGCAGACCTGCCCTTCCAGATCAAAGTAAGATTGCAGATTCCCTCAAGCATTGAAGCTTGAATTGAACTTTTAAGGGGTAGTGAGAGGTGATATCTGCAATGAGGTGGGAGACAACTAACTGGTAACAACACCGCTTAAAAACTCACAACAAAGCATCATTAAAGAAGTTTCGATAGTTTCAGTCAAAGAAAATCGAGACATTACATTTCTTCGTCGAAGCAGATCATTATATAAGTGTCTAATATCGAACATCGACTCTCACATACGACCATAGACTGAAAAGTATTGGGCATCCCGTCCGCTCTGCCAGCCACAAGTCTCAGATCGGTGGACTAGTAGTTGGGTGGGTGACCACCAGCGAATCCCTACTGTTGTATGTGTTCGTTCCAGCTTTTTTTTTTGCCTTTCAGAATTCAGCAGGAGTGGAATCCATTATATCCTGCTTAAATGCCGTGGTTTTTGATGATCTGATTGACCGGTCAAGCTTCGCTCTCAGCTTCATCGTTTTGCGGTAGAAATCTTAGGTGACAACTTTTGACTGTCTCAGGCATTGCTCCCTATTATGAAAGTTTGGTACCTAAAAGAACAACAAAGATTCGATACTTTCCGCTGTTGTTTGACTTACTCTTGATATACGAGGCAATACGATCGCATCAGATTACCCAACTCTTCCACTCAGTCTACCCTCATCCAGTTCATTCTTACTCAACTTATTTCTCTTCAGTTCACCTATGTTTATGTATGTATCTATATACTGACAATACCGTAACGGGGTATAAAACAAGGCGCCAATCAAAGGAAAACGATAAAGGCATTTATACTTTACATCCATGAAACACAAAGTAAAGACCATAGCTCACAATCAATAACGGTCTTCTGCCTTTCGTATCGGGTGATGATCCCAGCTTGAAGAGCAGACAGGGGAATTAGAGGCACAACAAGTAAGCAATCCTAGAAAATATTATACAGAGCCATTTAAACCTGAGAGTTTCGGACTTCGTTGCATGTGAAACTTTTGCCGAAAGGCAATGATAGAAGAAATAACACTTGCAACCAGAAGTGCACTGCCAACTGTCAATCCGGCAATTGTAGCACCAACAAGTGTGGAGCTGGGACCACTTCCCCAACCAGTACCTGGTCCAATTGGAACTGATGTTGGCATTGGATTTGACGTTGCGGTTGGCAATGAAGATCCGAATACTACACTAGGCAGAGACTCTATGTCTTGGAGGTTGGTTTTATATTATAATAATAATATTATTACTATAATATTAGTGGAAGACTTAGTCAGATTTAGCTTAGGGACGAATCGAATATATAATAGTAAAGTTGAAGTCAAATAGTATAAAAGAGTTGAATTGGAACTAATTTGCTTGCTTTTTCTAGGTTTTCTTTAAAGAATATCCTAGGTTTATATAGTTTATAAT
>PQXN01000635.1:0-10101 GCA_004786275.1 Botryotinia convoluta
GATATTCTACAAGAAGTGAAGAAGGAGGCGGAGAGGCGCCGACTATATGGAGGGTGGATGCCTAAGGCATCCACATAACTACGTATTGAACCCGTGACACTAATTATAAAAGTCCACTTAGTGTTTCCACTCAGCAAACTCCACAAGGCGGTTAATGATTCACTTCCCGAACAAATCCTCGAACTACTGCTTCCAATTAATATCACCGATAATACCGAATAGGAAATAGAATGTATTCTTGCTGTCAAGAAGATACACTAACAACTCAAATACAGGATATCATAGCTAAACATTAATAACGATCTTATTTGGTATTCCACTTCGAATCTAAAAACTGCCCTATATTATCTTTATGATTTTTATTTACGAAATCCTTCTCTATCAGGACCACCTACATATTTACCCGAATGGATTTATCTCTACGAAAGTGAGAAGAATGATTACGATTTTATAGATAATAATTAATATATAAATAACAAAGATCAAAAGAACTTCTTTAGTTTATCACTTTAACAAAGAAAATCATAATTTTATAAAAGACTAAAAGCAATCAGATAAAAACTATATTCCCAAGTAAAATTAAACAAAGAAAGTTTTTCCCCAGCCCAGCAGGTTTAAAACAAGCCAAAAAGAAAGCTCTTGTGTGTATCAATGGTTATGGTCGGGCAAGGTATAATAGCAAAAACTAAATAATTTAGATCAAAATACTAATCAAGTCCTTAATCAAAAGTAATAACAAAAATATAGAGGATAACCATAAGCCGAAAAACAAAACAATGGATAGTTATAGCATATATAACAATCGAACCAAGCTTGTATTCAATCTCTCCTAGTTGCTTACAAGTTATCAAAAGTTCTATTTCTATTTAAGTCAAAGCTAGCTGATATTGTTATTCTAATTTATCTTCTTTCTTTATAGCCTTGGCTATGTAATACTCTATGTTTTTTCGAGCAAAAGTGATAGGAAGTATTTCTTTCGAAATGCGACTTTTCAAATCCTCTCGCAAGTCAAGCTAGATCGAAAGAGTTAGCCTAATATAAATTCGTTAGAATGAGATTATATTTCTATTATATTGCTGTATTTAGTAACAGCCAATCAATACTACAGAAAAAGATCACAAATCTCTTTAGCGAATAGATATTTATATTTGTATTTGCTACTTAAGCAAAGCAAACAATAAGATTAATTAAACATTTGGCCAGGAATTTGATAGCAGATATCATTCCCCTTGCCAGAAACGTAGTTGCAAATGCAGCCAGCATAAATCTAGTTGTTCTCCCGAATACATTGTTCCCGCAGTAGTAACAGCTTCTGGGGTAAGTTCTTTTGGAGCAAGCCAGTCAAATCTCTTGCACTGTTAATACAATCAAAAACATATTCAGGCTAGCTTTTCTCGAACTCGCAATGAATTTGATCCTTTGAGAATTCCCCCTTCTCATCCAACAAATCGTTTATAAATGCTATAGCCTTTGCAAGCTTATTAGTATGTTTCGTAGGGTAGTCTTTAGTACTATTAATAAGAGGGTTGTATTCCTCCTTCGAATTTTGATGAGGTTAATGGTAATATAGATATATGAATTGAGCAGTACAAAGATTAATGTCTTTAGGATCTATATAATTCTTCGAGTCACTTGTAAAGTGTTAGTTAGATAAGCCGATTAGGTTGAAAAGAAAACTTAATGAAGAATAGGATTTACTGTGTATAGGTTCTTCGTATTCGGAACTATTCTCACCAGTATTAGGAGTAGCCAGCTTATCTTCTTTATCATCCATTTCCTTCACAGCAGGCCGCTTGTCTTGTACAACAAAAGAAACAGATTCCCTTCGCGCTGCATGCTATTCAAGAAACCTATCAATATAATAAACACAAAATAAAAGGTAAATAATTTATTATCGCATGCACTAACTCTAGCTGCTGTAGTTGCGTAAACGACAATTTGCTCTTGCTATTACATCTTCTTGATAGTGTTGTAGATATATTGTTGATAAAGACGAAAATGATAAATGATTGAAAAGAGTTCAAAAGAAGAGGGAAATTCGAAAGGTTTATATACTTTGAAGGGTTCGAGCTGTTGCTAGGCTACAAGACAGTTTCCTCCGCTTTCCATACGCCTTCCCATTGCAAAAAAAAAGAAAAATTCGTGTATACACCTGTTACCATGTTATTCAACCAAATAAATAATCAACATTTAATTACAATTGCTGTTAATTAATACTAAATAGATAATTGTAAAGCTTGAGGGCAAGCTTTTTTGGATAAGGGGATAGTATCACAAATCACACTCAATCGCAATGCGATCGCTTACATATGTGTCCATATACATACACAATCACATATACATAGCTAGTATATAAAAGCGTTCTATAAGCACTTTGCCTTCTATTCTGTAATTATAGATTCTAAGGATAAATTATACCCTGCTCTCGCAGTTCTTCTAAGGCAAAGTGTCACACTATTTGTAGTACCAATCCTCTTTGTGAAAAAGCTGAATGGAAACTTAAAATTCTGTATAGACTTTTGATTGCTTAATTCTTTAATACACAAAGATAGATACCTATTACCTCTTATTAACGAAACACTCGTATGACTTGCTAGTGCAAAGGTATATACAAAGTTAGATATTCGACAAGCATTGCATTACATTCATATAGATCCAGCTTCTGAAAAATATATTATTTTCTATACTCAATATAGTTTTTATAAATACAAAGTTTTATCTTTTGAATTAACAAATGGTTTTACAACTTATCAACAATATATAAACAATATCCTTTTTGACTACTTAAATAACTTTTGTATCATCTATCTAAATGATATTCTAATATACTCTGAAAACAAAAACAAATATAAAAACCACATAAAGCATATTCTCGAGCGATTTGAAACAGCTAGCCTTCAAACAGATCTCAAGAAATACAAATTCAATATCAAGCATACTAAATATTTAGGTTTTATTATCTCAATCAAAGATATATAGATCAATTCAGAGAGGATCGAAATAATTACTAGTTGAATATATTTCATTATTATAAAAGATGTTTAATTGTTCTTAAGCTTTTGTAACTTTTATTACTAATTTATTAAGAATTATAATATAATAATAAAACCTTTCAACAAACTTATAAAAGTGAATATCAAGTTTCATTTTGATGAAATCTGCTAGATCGCTTTTAATATTCTCAAAGATAAGTTTATCTTTATTCCTCTTCTGTAGTATTACAATTATATACTATTTTGTATATTTGAAATCGATATATCCTATAGTATAGTCGCTAATATGCTCTCTCAAAAACATAGCAATGAATAATTATTAGTTGTCTATTTCTCGAAAATAATAATTACTATTAAACTGAATTACAAGATTCACAACAAAGAGATGCTAACAATCATCCGATCATTAGAACACTGGAAAACCAAACTTGCTAATTCACCACATCAAATTAAAGTATATACCAATCATAAAGCATTCGAATATTTTATATTAACTAAACAACTAAATACTTATTAAGCATAATAGATAGAATTACTTACTAATTATAACTTTATTATCATATATCATTCTGGAAAGAACAATCCCCTCACAGATATACTTATACACTATACTAATGAATTGGATCAATAGAACAGTACTAAAAAAAGAATTATTTACAACAATTTATAAAAGATGATCAAATTAATACTAAAATTATATATAAATCTTTACAATAAGATTCTGATATTATTACAAATATCGATTTACATACGATTTCCCCGTTCTTTGATATCATCAATCATATTATTGAAGCAAACAAATCCCATCCGAGTTTGAAAGCTTTACACATATAAACAAACAAAATATATAAGCATCTCACTTTCGAGAAAGAACTCTTACTCTATTACAATCATTTATACATCCCAAATACCAACAATCTACAAACCTACTTGATTCGCAAAGCCCACAACTCCATCTCTACTACACATCCTAATATAAAGAAAATATTCGCTCTCTTAGCAAAACAATACTATTGAAAATATATGATTACTATTATAAACCAATATATACAGAACTACTATAAATACAAATATAATTCCATCCCAAAAGATTACACCCCTAGTCTTCTCCACCCTCTACCCATTTCAACACAAATATAAAAATATATCACTATAAATTATTATAGTTTCAATAAAGATAAACACAATTACAATAATATATTCGTTATTATTAACCAATTAACTAAACAAGCGATTTTAATACCTTATCACAAATCGATTGATTTAAGAAATCAACCCCGCTTATATTTATACTATATATACAAATACTATGGACTCCCAGAATCTATAATTTCTAATCGTGATCCTCAATTTATATTAAAATCCTAGCAAGAATTTAATAATATTTTAAGAACATAAATCAAAATATCAATCGCTCACCATCTACAAACTAATAATCAAATAGAGATTTATAATCAATACCTCCAATAGCATCTACAACCTTTTATAAACTATTACTAAAATGATTAATCTAAATTCTTACCAATGATAGATTACACTCAACTTACATTTCCTTACAAAACACTAAGTAACCAAATACCATATAAAACCTTATATAATCATTTACCCCACAATTCCTAAAATTAGAAAACCAATTCAACCACATCTATTAACAATTTAAATATAATAAATACTAAAGAATATATTAAACATAATAAACTAACACTTAATTAAACAAAAAAGAATATCTTGTATATACAAAAAAAGATAACTCAATCAATCAATTCACATCATTAACCAATCAACTTCGATATTAGAAATTATATATAACTTAATATAAAGGACTTTCCAATTCAACAATCTTTCAAGAAATTGAATTATTTTACTCAAAGAAGATTCAAAATCATTGGTTGAATTAGAGATTCTTTTCAATTAAACCTATCACCAATTATAAAAATCTATTCAGTATTTCCACCCAGCAAATTCTACAAAGCGATCGATAATCTACTTCCCAAATAAATTCTCAAACCATTACCTCCAATTAATATCACCAGTAATATCAAATGAAAAATAAAATATATTCTCACTATCAAGAAGATATACTGATAGCTCAAATACAGAATATTATAACTAAATACTAATAACAATCTCATCTAATACCCCACTTCTAATCTAAAAACTGCCCTATATTATCTTTATGATTTTCACTTATGGAATCCCTCTTTGCCAGAACCACCTGTATACTTATCCAAATGGATTCGTTTCTACAAAAATGGGAAGAATAATTATGATTTCATAAACAATAATCAATATATGAATAACAAAGATCGAAAAAACTTCTTTAGTTTATTACTTTAACAAAAAAAATCATAATCTCACAAAAAACTAAAAGCAATCAGATAAAAACTATATTCCCAAATAAACTTAAACAAAGAAAGTTTTTCCCCAGTCTAACAGGTTTAAAGCAAACCAAAGAAAAAGCCCTTATACATACCAACAATTACAATTGAATGAAATACAATAGTAAAGACTAAATAGTTTAGATTAAAATATTAATCGAATCCCTAGCCAAAAGCAACAACAAAGACACAAAGAACAACTATAAGCCAAAAGATAAAATAATAAGTAATTACAGTATATATAACAATCGAATCAAGTTTGCACTCAATCTCCCTTAATTACTTACAAATTACCAAAAGCTTTGTTTCTATTTAAATCAAAACCAATTAATATTACTACTCTAATTCATCTTTCTATTCTATAGTTTCGATTATATAATGTTTTATATCTTCCCGAATAAAAGTGATAGAAAGTATTTCTTTCGAAATATAATTCTTTAAATCCTCTTACAAATCAAATTAAATCAAAAAAGTTAATTTAGTATAAATTCATTAGAGTAAGATTGTACCTCTACTATATTATTATATTTAATAATAACCAATCAATACTACAAAAAAAGATTACAAATCTCTTCAGCAGATAGATACTCAAACTTATACTTGCTGCTTAAGCAAAGCAAGTAACAAGATTGATTAGATATTTAACTAGGAATTCGATAGTAAATACTATTCCCTTTATTAGAAATACAATTATAGATATAGTCAGTATAAATCTAATTGTCCTTCTGAATATATTGTTCCCATAGTAATAATAGCTTCTAGGATAAGCTCTTTTGGAACAAGCTAATCAAATCTCTTGTATTACTAGTATAACCAAAAATATGTTTAAATTAACTTTTCTCGAACTTGTAACAAATTCAATCCTTTGAAAATTCTTCTTCCTTATTTGACAAATTATTTATAAACGTTACAACCTTTGTGAGTTTATTAGTATGTTTCACAGGGTAATCTTCAGTGTTATCAATAAAAGGATTATATTCCTTTTCCAAATTTTGATAAGATTGATGGTAATATGGATATATGAATTAAACGGTATAAAGATTAATGTTTTTAGGATTTATGTAATTCTTTGAATCATCTATAAAACGCTAGTTAGACAAGCCGATTAGGCCGAAAAGAAGATTTAATGAAAAATAGGATTTATTGCGTATAGGTTCCTTGTACTTAAAACCATTTTCACTAGTATTAGGAGTAGCCAGCTCATCTTTCTTATCGTCCATTTCTTTTATAGTAACTGCTTACCTTATACAACAAAAGAAACAGATTCCCTTCGCACTACACATTATTCAAGAAACCTATCAATACAGCAAACACAAAATAAAAGGTAAAACAACTTATTGCTATATGTGCTAACTCTAGTTGCTGTAATTGCACAGGCAACAATTTGCCTTTACTGCTATATCTTCTTAATAATATTGTAGGTATATTATTGACGAAGACGAAAATAGTAAATAGTTAAAAAGAGTTTCAAAAGAAGAGGGAAATTCGAAAGATTTATATGCTTTGAAGAATTCGAACTATTGCTAGACTATAAAACGGTTTCCTCTGCTTTCTATACGCTTTCTCGTTACAAAAAAGAAAAATTCGTATATACACCTATTACCACACCATTCAACTAAATAAATAATCAATGTCTGATTACAATTGCTGATGGCTAATACTAAATAGATAATTGTAAAGCTTAAAGGTAAGCTTTTTTGGACAGGGGGGTAGTATCACAAATCGCACTCAATTGCAATACGATTGCTCACATATACAGTTGTGTATGTACATGATCACACATACATAACTAATATATAAAAGCGCTCTACAAGTGTTTTGCCTTTTATTCTGTAGTTATAGATTCTAAGGATAAATTGTACCCTGCTCTCGCAGTTCTTCTAAGGCAAAGTGTCATAGGTATATTGATTTATAAAACATTAAATCAAATTAAAAATATATTTTAATTATATTTATAACTTTCAAAAAACTTTTTACAAAGATCCTAAGTTTATTAAAAAAATGGTTTTGATTAGTTTCGAATATACAAGTAAAATATAATATTCTTGATAGCGATTTCTATAATTTCAATGAAATAAACTTTATAATAGGGATTATATGTACTACAATAGTTATTATTAGTACTGAGAGATACAGCATAAGTAAATCAGTACAACCAGATAATCGAGAATGGACTACAGCAATAATATATGGAAATGGGGAGAGTGAAATTATACCCTCATTTCTAGTAGTTCAAGGACAAATTCATTTTTCCAATTGGTATACCGAGACCGATTTCCCTGCAGATTGGGTTATTAAATTTACTAACAATAGGTAGACGAATAATGAGATAGGATTGGAATGATTAAAATACTTCGATAAATATATAAGGGATCACAGAGTAGACAAATACTGAATATTAGTGTTAGATGAATACAAAAGTTATAAATCTATAGCTTTTTAGTTATATTGCAAGACAAATGATATTATATGTATCAAATTACTATTGTATTTTAGTTATTTAACTCAACCACTTAATATTGAATATTTAATATCCTAAAATGCTTATATGGTAGTCAAATTGATAAGTTTATCAAAGTATATATCAATTACATCTCTAAGATTGAATTTTTTATAGTTTTTAAAGCTGTATATCAATAATCAATTACAGTTCAGAATATGAAAGCTGGATTTCGAGGAACTGGATTAATACCTTTTAATTCTGAAGCTGTACTTTCAAAATTAGATATTCAAATCTATATACTTACTCCCCCTCCTTTCGACTTAAATCTTTGGATCTCTCAAACTCCTCAAAATCCTATAGAAGCTTTTTCTAAATCAACTTTAGTTAAATCTCAAATAACTTGTTATTAATTAAGCTCTTCAACAATTATATTTGAGATTATATTAGCTTTAACTAAAGATATAAAAAAATTAATATATAAGAATATACTTTTAAATATAGAAAACTATATACTTCAAAAGGCAAATAAGGTATTAAGTAAACATCGATATACAAAAAAAACTCAATTATATTAAAAAGGAATGCTTATTGGACAAAAAACTACTAATATTTTATTTCAATAAAAGATTGATATTCAGATTCAATATAACGAGTATCAAAAAGGAAGGAATTCTAATAGGGAAGTATCTTCTAATCGATGTTGTAATAAGTATAGAAAGACTAGGCATAATATAAAGACTTATCAAAATAATATAATAGATTCTAGATTATTAGAATCTTTATAGTTTTAATTAATTGATTCAATTGTTGTTGAATAATATAATTTTGAAAGAGTAAATTGAGATGAAAGTGATTCACTCATTGATATGACCCACTCACTGATAAACCACGTTATTATTATTATAATATAAGACCAACCTCCTAGAGTGCAAAGACTTGCTTCCTGAAATTCATTATGGTAGTCATACAGAATGTATGCTGATTGCCTTTAGTCAGAGAAACTTGTTCCCTGGTTGAATGGGCCCAACTAGATGCGAGGTGGGATAAGCTTTTGAAAAAGCTTATTTGTACGCAGCACAGTAATGTCAGACTCTAGACCTTGGTAGACATTCTACGCGGAACATTTATCGCGTCTTATTTCTTCTCCCAGCTGCTAGACCAGATTTGTTTGATCCCTCGCCTCTGTGGGACCGCTACTTTGGGTCCTATGATGAAGTGACCCGCATACTTTCATTGCAAAATGAATGCAGTCGGGTCATCCTACTCCAGCTAGCGACCATCTGTCCCATAAGATCTTGTGCTAATCTGGGATTATTTTTTTTAATCTGGAATCTGCGGCCAATGATATCTATTGAATGGTTGAATTAGACAAGTGGTTACGGTTGAAAACAACTCGATAGTCATGTCTAATGCATACCGTTAACTTTATGAGCCATCCAAGATGGTATTATCAGTAAGCATAGGTTACACAAGCTATTGGTAATACCAGTACCATGGAAAACTTCATACAACGTTTCTTTACACCAACAGATACCATATTCGGATCTTACATACATACCATTTTAAACCAATAGTTGTATCTTCCAACCAAAACTCGAAGAGTGGAATCTACACGATCGAACTGGGCTGAGTATCTTCAAGATACCTATAGTGGGGATCTAATAATCAGCTCTTCAAACGACCAACGACCACCACTCACCAAAAGCGCCAACTTGCAGGGACGTATGATTTCCAGGGAAACTTACCAATTTCCCCAAGTATGAACTAGTCGACGTTTAAAGAGCCGACTATGGTCATAGAATAAACTTTGCAGGCTCTTGGCTTCTAGAGAGCCTCCGATCGGATGAATATCAGACCGTCTCTACAACTACATTGATTGGGTGAGACTGTGTGGCTGGTGGTTTTGGCCTGGAAATGCCACACACGAGCCACAGATTTATTCCCAAATTTCAGGCACAATAGGCCTAACGTTCATCCGACCGAGAAACGCGCGAAAACCAAGAGCCTGAATCTGAGAGTCCTTCAAAGTTTATTATGCAAAGTACCCCTGTGGTGGCAAAGTTAATATTCTAAACAAAGAGAAATTCAGTATAAATCCCTATACAAATTTTTAGGTTGTACATTACAATATTAATATTTCTTTCGTTATAAACAAAACACTCACTTCGTTAGTGACAAATATTATCAGTTCAAAATGGGACCTGTTTATTATTGAATTTTTATGAAAAATGACAATATTATATATACAAAATCTATATTCCTTGAAATCAATTATAAACAAATACAA
>PQXN01000636.1:0-10086 GCA_004786275.1 Botryotinia convoluta
AATAAAATAAAAAAGAATATTTAGAAAATAATTTTAATAATTAAAATAATGATAAGATTTTTTAGAGAGAAATAAATTAAGAAAGATAATTTATTAAAGGATTGGGATTATTATTTTATAAAAGGATTAAGGTTATTAATATATTAAAAGATTGAGATTATTATTTTATAAAAGGATTAAGGTTATTAATAATGTGGTTTATTAGGACCCTATACACTTTCACCTCAAATATTGTTTATTAACTTCAATATGCAATTTATTAATAATTAATTATGGCAATTAATTTAAAAAAAGCTTGAATCAATTTAATTATTAAAGCTATTTATATATCTCAAAATTTAAGTATTCGGAAAGCTATAAAACTCTATAATATACCTCATACTACTTTTACCTCTAGAATGAATAGAATTAAGTTTCTTATTGAACATTGGCTAGCAAATTATAAAATAATAGAATTGAAAAAGGAATCGATTCTTTAATATATATTGAATATAAATGAGAAAGGATTTAGTCCTTGAATAAGTAATATAAAAGATATAGCGAATTATATTCTTGAATTGAAAGGTAATAAAAAAATTGAAAAGCTTTAAGCGAATTGATTTATAAAATAATATTTAAACTTAAAGATATATTTTATTTATGTTTATAACTTTTAAAGAGCTCTTTACAAAGATTCAAAGCTTATTGAAAAGTGGTTTCGATTAGTTTTGAATATATAAGTGAAATATGGTATTATAAACTCTGATTTCTATAACTTTAATGAAATTAGCTTTATAATAAATCAAATATTATTATATATAATAGTTATTAAAGCTGATTAATATAATAAAAGTAAAGCTATATAATCTGGCAATCGAGAATAAACTATAGTTATTATTTGTGTAAATAAAGTGGGTTATAATATACCTTTATTTCTATTAGTTAAAAGCAAATATTATTTTTCAAATTAGTATATTGAAAGTGATTTATTATATAATTGGGTTATTAAATTTATTACTAATGGATGAACAAATAATGAAATAGATTTTGAATGAATTAAATACTTTAATAAATATACTATAAGTAAGAAAATGGATAGATATTGTATACTAGTGCTTAATAAATATGAAAATTATAAATCTATAGTTTTTCAGAAATACTATAAGGAAAACAATATTATATTACTTAGTTTATTATTTTATTCTTTGTATTTAATTTAATTATTCAATATTAATTGTTTTAGATCTTTAAAATATTTATATAATTAATAAATCAAGAATTTTATTAAAGTATATATTATTCATATCATTAAAATCAAGTTCTTTCAAATCTTTAAAACTATATATATTAAAGCAATATCTATATCAAATAATAAAATTAGATTTCGCAAAATTAAACTAATCCTATTTAATCTAAAAGTTATACTTTCGAAACTAAATATTCAAATAAGAACTTTATTAAATAAATCAATATCAATCAAATTTAAAATATAATAATCTCAAATACTTCACAATTCAATCAAAGCTTTTTCTTAATCTACTTTAATCAAAAATCGTATTACATAATATCAAAGTAGTTTATCTATATCTATATTTAAAATAATTATAGTTTTAGCTAAAAGTATAAAGCTTCTAGCTTATATAAATACATTTTTAATTACTGAAATTCATAATCTTTATAAAGCAAATAAAATACTTAGTAAATATTAAAAAACTAAAAAAACTTTGATACAAAAAAAAGAAGCATTTTTAGTAAAAGATAAATATAATATATTAAAACAAGAAAATATAGATAATTAAATATAACGCAATAAGTATATAAATAGTAATTCTTCAATAAGGAGGTAAGCTATTATATAATAATATAGCAAATATAGTAGTATTTCATATAATACATGAACTTGTCAATTAGATCCAGTATTAATTGATTTTTAAATTGTATATAATTTAATTTTAGTTTATATTATTGTTATAGTTTTATTTCAATAAAATGTAAATTATTAAAGTAAAAGTGTATAGGGTTATAATATATATAGGGTTCTAATATTATTTATTATTATAAACATTGTTTATAGGTTTTTTTTGTATAGAGAAATAATATATAGTTTATATATTATAAACATCATTTATAGATTAATTCTAATCTTATTAAATCTATATATATAAAACTCAAAAGCATTATAACAAAATCAAAATAACTTAGGAATTATAATATAATTGATCCCTTAAGAATTTGTTTATTTAATAAGAATAAATATTGAATTTTATATACTAATTTGTTTGTAATATTAATATACACAATGGCTTATATATTTATATAAATATTTGAGCAATTAATATAAGATTCTAATCAAATTACAAAAGTAATTAAAGAAGTATATTAAAGAATATCTGTTTCGATATAATTATATTAATATATAATTATCTAGTAATAATTTAGTTCCTTAATTTATTATTTCTGTTTTGAATAAATATAAATATCAAAGTTGCTAATTCAAAACCTATAAATGGAATATTATCAAATAATATTATAATAAGGTCTATAATCAGAAAAAGATAGCAAATAAGGAAATATTTTAATTAGTTAAATTACAATATTGGTTTGGAATAAAGAGAAAGAGATTTTGGATTATTGATAAAGCTAAAAAGCAAAAATAAAAGTATCAGATAAATCGAGCTATGATATGTAATGTAGAAAAAGAAATCATTAATTTAGATAATAATAATAATAATAATGAGAAAAGCGAAAATAATTAGAATAATATTGAAGATTAGATTATTCAAGATATCAAAAAATGGAAAAGTGAGATATAAAAATAATAATTATAAATATTAAAAGAGATATTTATTATTGAAATAGATTTGTGATTATGATATATCAAATAAAATAAAGTATTAAACTAATCCAAATACAATTTAGTTAAAACATTCTATTATACTTATATACCCAACCCAAAAGAACTACAATTGAAACAATTATTATATATATAGAATCGAATTTTGAAGTATTATTTGAATATATTAAAAGCAATAAATCATAAGAATATATTAAAATAATAGATATCCCTTAAAAATGAAATTACGAACTAATATCCATTTGAAATATTACAAAATACTAAAAGCGTTAATAAATATAATTAGATCTTTATATATTTCATTTGTTATATAATATATATAATACTATTAGAAAATCATATAAATAAAACAAATATATTGAAATCATTTTTAAGAATTTAAATATCATTATTCAATTATTATATTAAGTTTGATTACAATTATAGAAACCAGAGTGAAATATACTAATACATAATGAAAATATATTCAAAGAATTCAAAACAAATTAAATAAGAATATTTTTGTAGATAATAAAATCGAAGATTGATTATTGATTAATATATTAATGTGTTTATATATATTGATAGTAATATAGGATATCAGTCAAATTGGATTGTATTATTTATTTATAATATATTATTTAATAATTCAAGGAGTTGATAAATAAAGTTAATTATTATAATCTGTATTTTGTTATATATCTATTTTAATTAATATATTATAAATCAATTGATTAATTATATTAGAAATAATTGTCCTATATAAATTATAACTAGAATTACAATTATATAATAAGATTGATATTGATTCTATATCTAATTGAATCTATTAGTTACAAATATTATATTTATGTAAAGGTTTATTTTTATTTATATTTAATATTTTGATATAATTAGTTATAGAAAAGAAATTCAACAAGATATACTAATCGCTATCCAATATCTATTAGTTGAATAACAAGCAAACAATCAACTACTTAAACTAACTAATTATATTAATTAAAATCAAAAGGATATATTATATATTGATTAAGGAATTATAAATATTAATAAATATTTTAATATTCAATTCCCTAATACCCCCAATCGATTTGAGTTATATTATTAATAGCATAATATAGAACTAAACATTTTAGCAATAAAATTTCAATTTCATTATTTATATTCAAAATTAGAACTAGATTGATAAAGATTATAAATTCTTATTAAAATAAATACAAAGAAAGAAAAAGATATAAAGATTATTACAAACCAATTCTATAATCAAAAAGATTGAATAAATGGATTTCTAAGTTATAATATATTTGATTAAGGAATATTAGTTTTTATAAAAGTTGATAATATATATATATATTATTAGTATATTCAATTATTCTATTTATTAATATAATAGCTTAATAGATTAAAGGGTTAATCGATATATAGATTCGAATTAGGTTTTATCAAAATAAGTAATAGTATATATTCAGTATAAAATATATATATTATTAATAGATAGATATATTTTTTGATTATATATGATAAGATATAAAAAAGATAAGGGAATATAGAGTATATTATATAATATTTATTAAATAAGATTAATTAAATTGTGATTCAGTATTTAATATGAATTTAATTATTTGCTTGAGTATTGGATTATCAGGAATTGGAATATTTGTTTAGGGATTTGTAAAAACTATAAACTAGTGAAGAATTAAATTAGATGTTAGGAAGTACTATTTGGAAGTATTTAGGAGTATATTTAAGAATATTTGAATAGAGATATATTGTTATTGAGATTGTTATTCGATATTTGATAAAAGTTAATAAGATATAGGAAAAAGAGTATAAAGATTTTGAGGATAGAGATAATAAGTTTGTTAAAGGAAATAATAATGAAGAATTAGAATTGGATATATTTTGATATATTATAATCTGGTAGATTTGATTTTGTTAGTTAAATAAAGGAAATTATAGATATCGAATATTTCATTAATATATAGTTGATATAAATATAAGTAATCCAGGTATAGATATAAGATTGTATAAGTTTATTATATTATTGATAAAGCATTTTTGTATTGATTAGGATTTGAATTGATTATAGTATATAAGTAAGCATTTATAATATAATATGAATTATAGAAATTAAATAGTTATAATATAGATAATTGTAATAGTAATTATATCAAAAAGATTAATTATCAATATAATACTAATCAGCAATTAAATAATTAGATTATTAAGAAAAGGTAAATTGAATTATTCAATCTTATATTAATTGAATTATAGTAAATATATTATAATCCTTAAGCCAAATCACAATTCAAAAGATAAGTATTTGTATTGTAATTAGTTTATTATTTGTTTATAATATAGTTATTAATTATTATATTATTTATTAATAATAATAAATCAATATTGTTTTTTTTGGTAATTATAATAATTGAGCAATAGATAGTGATTGTTATTATATTATTTGTCATATTAATTAATAATATTATTGAATATAAATAAATAGTTAGATTAGATTATATAAAATAGATTTATAAGATATCTGAATATGAATTGTTATAATTGATTATAATTAATATTGATTAAATTATTTAGAAATCATTTTTATATTATACTAAAGAATTAGAATTAAAAGAATAATTAATCTAATACTATTTATCATTATAAATATCGTTTATGGGTTTTTTTTGTATGGGGAAATAATATGTGGTTTGTGTATTATAAATGTTATTTATAGATTAACTCCAATTTTATCAAATCTATATATACAAAGCTCAAAAGCATTATAACAAGATCAAAATAACTTAGGAATTATAATATAATTGATTCCCTAAGAATTCATTTATTTAATAGGAATGAATATTGAATTTTATATATTGATTTGTTTGTAGTATTAGTATATATAAAGACTTATATATTTATATAGATATTTGAGTGATTAATATAAGGTTTTGATTAAATTATGAAAGCAATTAGAGGAGTATATCAAAGAATATCTGTTTCAATATGATTATATTAATATATAGTTATTTAATGAAAGTTTAGCTCTTTAGTCTATTATTCCTGTTTTGGATAGATATAAATATTAAAGTTACTAATTCAAAATTTATAGATAAAATATTGTTAGGTAGTATTGTAATAAGGTTTATAATTAGAAAAGGATAATAAATAAGGAGATATTTCAATTAGTTAAATTATAATGTTGATTTGAAATAAAGAGAGGGAGATTTTGGATTGTTGATGAAGTTAAAGGGTAAAAATAGAAATGTTAGGTAAATTGAGCTATAATATATAATATAAGAAAAGAAATCGATGATTTAGGTAATAGTAATAATAATAGTAAGAAAAGTGAAAGTGATTAGAATGATATCAAAGATTAGATTGTTTAAGATATCGAAAAATGGAAGGGTAAGATACAAAAGTAGTGATTGTGGATATTAAAAGAGATATTTGTTATTGAAATAGATTTGTAATTGTGATATATCAAATAGAATAAGGTATTAAGTCAATCCAAATATAATTTAGTTAAAACATCCTATTACATTTGTATATCTGATCTAGAGAAACCATAATTAGAGTAGTTATTATATATATGAAATCAAATTTTGAAATATTATTTGAATACATTAAAAGTGATAGATTACAAGGATATATTAAAGTAGTAAGTATTCCCTAAAAATAAAACTATAAACCAATATCCATTTGAAATACTACAAAATATCAAAAGCGTTAATAAATATAATTAGATTTTTGTATATTTCATTTATTATATAATATATATAACACTATTAAAGAATTATACAAATAAAACAGATATATTGGAATTGTTTTTAAAGATTTAAATATTATTACTCAATTATTATATCAAATTTAATTATAACTATAAAAATTGAAATAAAATATATCAATATGCAATAAAAATATATTCAAAGAATTTGGAACAAATTGAATAAGAATACCCCTATAAATAATAAAACCGAAGATCAATTATTGATTAATATATTAATGTATTTGTATATGTTGATAGTGATATAAAATATTAGCCAAATTGGATTATATTATTTACTTATAATGTATTACTTAGTAATTCAAGAAATTAATAAATAAAGCTAATTATTATAATCTACATTTTATTATATATTTATTTTAGCTGGTATATTATAAATCAATTAATTAATCATATTAAAAGTAGCTATCTTATATAAGCTATAGCCAGAATTATAGCTATATAATAAAGTCGGTATTGATTCCGTACACAACTGAATCTATCAATTATAAGTATTGCATTTATATAAAAACTTATTTTCATTTATATCTAGTATTTTAATACAATTGGTTATAGGAAAGAAGTTTAACAAAATATATTAATTACTATCCAATATCCATTAGTCAGATAATAAGCAGATAATCAATTATTTGGATTAGCCAATTATATTAATCAAAATCAAAAGGATATATCACATATTGATTAGAGAATTATAAGTATTAATAAATATATTAATATTTGATTCTCTAATACCTTCAATTGATCTAAATTATATTATTAATAGTATAACATAAAGTCAAATATTTTGATAACAGAATTTCAATTTCATTATTTACACCCAAAATCAAGATTAGATTTATAAAGATTATAAATTTTTGTTAAAGTGAGTATAAAAAAAAGAAGGAATATAAAAATTATTATAAACCAATTTTATAATTAAAAAGATTGAATAAATAGATTCCCAAGTTATAATATATTTGACTAAGAAATATTAGTTTTTATAGAAGTTGATAATATATATGTATATCACTAATATATTCAATTATTTTATTTATTAATATAATAGTTTAATAGATCAGAAGGTTAGCTAGTATATAAACCCGAATTAGGTTTTATCAAGATAAACAATAGTATATATTTGGTACGGAATATATATATTATTAATAAGCGAATATATTTTTTGATTATATATAATAAGGCGTGCAAAAGATAAGGGAATATAGAGTATATTATATAGTATTTATTAAATAAGATTAATTAAATTATAATTTAGTATTTAATACGGGTTTGATTATTTATTTGAATATTAAATCATTAGAAATCAAAGTATTTATTTAGGGATTTGTAAAGATTATAGATTAGCAAAGAATTAAATTAAATATTAAAAAGTGCTATCCAAAAGTATTTAAAAGTATATTTAAGAGTATTTAGATGGAGATATATCATTATTAAAATTACTATTTAGTATTTGATAAGAGTTAGTAAAATATAAAAAAAGGAATACAAAGATCTCGAGAATAGAAGTAATGAGTTTGCTAAGGGAAATAATAATAAGAAATTAGAATTGGATATATTTCGATATATTATAGTTTAATAGATTTGATTTTGTTAACTAAGTAAAGGAAATCATAGATATCGAATGTTTTGTTAGTATATAATTGATATAGGTATAAGTAGTTTAGATATAGATATAAAGTTGTATAAGCTTATTATATTATTGATAGAGTATTTTTATATCAATTAGAATCTGAATTGATTATGGTATATAAGTAAGTATTTATAGTATAATATGAATTATGGAAATTAAGTAGTTATGATGTAAATAGTTGTAATAGTAATTATATTGGAGGAGTTAGTTATTGATATAATATTAGTTAGTAATTAAGTAATCGAATTATTAAGAAAGGGTGAATTAAATTATTTGATTTTGTGTTAGTTGGATTGTAGCAAATATATTATAATTTCTAAGTCAAATTATAATTCGAAGGACAAATATTTGTATTATAATTAGTTTATTATTTGTTTATAATATAATTGTTAATTATTGTATTATTTATTAGTAGTGATAAGTTAGTATTGTTTTTTTTGATAGTAGTAATAACTTAGTAACAAATAGTGATTGTTGTTATATTATTTGCTGTATTAATTAATAATATTATTAAGTATGAATAAATAGCTGGATTAGATTATATAGAATAGGTTTATAAAATATTCAAGTATGAATTATTGTAATTAATTATAGTTAGTATTGATTGGGTTGTTTAGGGATCGTTTTTATATTATATTAAGAAGTTAGAGTTGGAAGGGTAATTAGCTTATATATTTTTCGATAAGATTTATATTATATTTATTGATATATTATACTACAAGTGGTTGTAAGATTTATAGATATTATAATATTTGGATTATCTGTTTATTAGATTAATAGTTATTTTAATTGTGGATTTAGAAGATGTATTATGGGAATGGTTATATATTAATAATGTATAGATATTTTGATAGAGTATTGTATAAAAGATTATTTGATATTAGGTAAAGGATAATAAGTATATTATTCTATTCGAGGTTGTTATTGTATATATTTAATAAACTTGTTTGAGTGTAAATAAGAAAAGGATGATATATGTTCGGAGTTATGAAATTGGATAAGCTGTTAGTAATGTATTAGTATATTTATTTTATTGTATTTAAGCAAAATCAAAAGGGGAGGTATTATAATAATGAGTTTAGGAATTCAATGGATAGATTGTAGTTATTAGAATATTAGAAATCAGGATTAATATCGAAGAGATTATTTATATAATTTATATTAAGTAATTATATAGATTAACTAATTTCGTTCAATAATCTAGATATAAAGATTGGAATAGTGAGATTAGTGAATCGATTATTATTATTCGAGTTAAGTATAATTGTAGGTAGAGATAATACAAAATTATAAATAAATATTTTATAGAGTAGATTGATAAAGATATAATGATAAAGTTTATTTAGAATTTTAGGTATCAATATCAAATGTTATATTAGTATATAGATAAAATAATAAATGGAAATAATTGTAGCTAAATAGATAAAATAATAAATGGAAATAATTGTAGCTAAATAGATAATGTATTTTATAATTAGTATTAGAATGGTAGTAGAATGCGGGATCGAATATCTATTATGATAAGGAACAAGTAGAAGGTAAATATGATTGGGGAAAGGATAGTGATTATGGGAGTTGATATTATTTAGTGTTGATTAGGGTAGGTCGAAGTATTCTAAATATATTCCTTTGAATTCTTTTTTTTTTAATCTTCTTATAAACAATTTAAAGATTCTTTTACAAACAATCCTATAAGTAATCTATTAGCTTTTCTATTGCTTTAAAGAGTAACCCATACGGGTATACCCCAGCCGGAGGGCAACCCGTCCGTGGAAGCCTCCAGGGTTAGGGTTAGGGTTAGGGTTAGGGTTAGGGTTAGGGTTAGGGTTAGGGTTAGGGTTAGGGTTAGGGTTAGGGTTAGGG
>PQXN01000637.1:0-10049 GCA_004786275.1 Botryotinia convoluta
TTTTAGTATTCTTTTCACTTAAAAATAAAAAGGTGTTTAACAAGGCTAAAAATATTATAAAAATCTCATAAAAATTATATAAAAAGAATAAAAAAGGATTAAAAAGATAATATATATTGAAAGGGATTATTATTTAAATCAGAATAACAATATAATATTTATCTCTTTTATTTACTTAAACTAATTTATATGGATTGATTAGATAAGATTTTATAGATCGATAAGATAAAATCCTATAGAAGCTTTTCGTTCGGAGTAATTAGAAAAAAGAATAAAGAAAATATCAATTCTTTATTAATCTTTTTAATTCAAAAGGAATTAATATCACAATATCAATTACATAACTAATTAGTCCTATTAGATAGAACCAAGAATAAACATTTGTACTGGTGTGCAAGTGAGCTAAGGCCTAATTGGGCTAGCTTGTTTGCGAAAACTCTGTATATCTTTAATTAGGAAGATTCTATATTATAGTTTTTTGAGCTATATTTTATTATTAAATCTAATATAACTTTATTAAATTAGAACAAAGTTATTAAAATCTTATTTTTATTTATTTACTTTGTAATATTATATAGCTCTTTTCAATAATCATTGTTTTTATAATATTTGTTTTGTATTTATTTAATTATTTGAGGGATATCTTTGAATTCAGTATTATTATAATAAAGGATCCCTAAGTTTGGTATTAATATCTTTAATTGTTATTAATATATCTTATTAAATTAAAAGAAATTATTGAATCTCTTAAACAAAAAAGATTCAAAATTATAATTCAGAAGTATATTTATATAATATTCTAAAAACAATTTTTTGATTAGAATATTTACTTATTTAATCATTTTATTAATTCTATATCTATTAACTTTATTACTATCAAAACTATACTTATTAAAACTGTTATTGAATTTGTAATTATACTTATTCTATCTATTTTATTTTTTATTAAAATCTAACTAAATAAGAAGTTATCTGATTCTATTTTATTTAATAATATCAAATTTGATTTCAATTGCTTTATAGATTAGATTCAGAATAAAATATAAATTAATTTTGATTATTTTATTATTGTTTATACTCATTTGTTTTATATTATTGAAAGACTTATAAAAGTTATTATTGCTTAAATCTGTTTATATAATACAAAAGGAGAATTCATTTGTTTAAAGAATTATATTAATCTATTAAATATTCTAGAACAATTTATAGAAATATAAATAAGATTATTAAAGTCTGAAAATGATTGATATCTTTATAATAAAGAAATTAATTATTTTATATATTCTATACCAAATTCTAATGATTAATATTGAAAATAGAAATGGTTAATAATAATACAACTTTAATTGTTCTTATTGTTTAAATTAAAATAACAATATAATATTTATCTCTTTCACCCACTTAAATCAACTTATATAGATCGATTAAATAAGATCTTATAAATCAATAAAATAAAATCCTATAAAAGTTTTTAATTTGGAATAGTTAGAAAAGAAATAAAGAAAATACCAATTCTTTATTAGTCCTTTCATTTCAAAAGGAATTAGACTAATCTAATTAGTACTAATTTAAATAAAGAAAATAGAAAAGCTTTATTCTAAAGAATGGTTATATAAGGAAAAGATTTATAAGAGATTGATAAAAGCTGGAAAGCTAGATTGAATAGAAAAAGCATAAAATAAGACTTTATTCTCTTGAATATAGAATAAGAAAAATAAATATACTTTTCAAATTTAATAAAAATCATATGTTATATTGCTTATATAATCATTATTAATCGACAACCAGAGCCTATTTCCTACTTAAAACTAAATCATTAGTTTTACTCTCTCACAAATCCGTTTCACCATATACTTATGACCTACAATAATTCTATTAGAATAAGATTTATCCAACAAATTAGTAGACTAAATTATTATTACTGAATTACTAATACATAGTATTGATATTTATATTATATTTTGTTAAAAGTTAGAAAATTATTGTAAGTATTTGAAATACAACTATTTAACTGCTACTCTATTTCAACCTATTCGAATGTTTATATCCACTCCAATCTATACTAATAAAATGATTTCTCTATCTACTTCTATTAAAGATCCAATAGATTTCAGTTTTTAATATCGAACTATTAATAGTAGCTTATCCCGAAAAGAATATAGTAATTATTATTACTATAGTTTTGTTGAATATTTAGTTTATAATTGTTTATACCCAAATACTCATTCTATTCAATTTCGAATTATTACTATTATTAGTCCTATCAGAAATGATTTTGTATCAAATCGCTCTTCAAGAAACCAGAGTTCTATATATTCCTTATCTCGTTCCCCTCTTTACTTACTAGCTAATTTAACTGAATCAAAAAACGGAATACATTTAACCTAAACTATAATTAGACTAATTCTCTATATACTTTTTATTTGTCTACTATTATTATTTATAACTTTCAACTAGAAATGAATTAAACAATCGTATAGATCTTATAATCCTATTTATCAATCTACTTCTAAGGAAAAAGAATTTCCTGACTTATACTATAATTAATAACAAATACAAAAAAACTGTCTTTACAAATCAAAACTAAATAATATTTCAAATAATATTTGTTTATTAATTATCTACTACTTTCGAAGTTATAGAATTCGATAGTAATATTCTATTTAGAAACTAAATAACATTCTATATTTATATAGAATTAAGGATCAATAATTATATTAAGATTAGAGTTATTATATATATAATCGAACTAACCCATTACTCAATTGTTTTAGGAATAATCTAACTCAAAAAGTATAACCCCTATATTAACTTTACAATAAACTCTTTCCAATTTGATAATTTATTCTATTATAAGTTTTATAATACTCTATCCCATTTGTCTTATATAAAAGCTTTATTTGATATTCCTTCGAAAGCTCAATCTATATATCTATCAGTTTATTCCAAGGGACTAAAGAACTAAAATATAGTTGCAATCTCTTTAAAAGTTTATTCTATATATATCTATCGAAAATACAAATTTTTTAGATATCAATAAAATAAATTAATCATATTCTGAATAAGAAAAAAGAATTTGATTTACAAAATCTATCATCCGAATTCTGGAACTAGAAAGATATCTTTTCTCTAAAGAATACAAAGAAACTATTCCCTTATCGGTTTTACGATTATAAAATTCGACTCTAGAAAGATATTATTTTACTGTTTAGTATTTTATACTTTATATTCTATATCAAGTTAGAAACCCTAAAACAATAATTAAATAAAAATCTTAAAAAAGATTTCATTCAATCAAACTCTTTGCCTGCTATATTATCTATTCTATTTGTCAAGAAAACTAATAAAGATCTCTGATTCTATATAAACTATTACACTTTAAACAATCTATTTATTAAAAACCAATATCCCCTACTATTAACAAAGGAATCCATAAGCAATCTAAAAGAAATAAAGTATTTCAATAAAATTAATATCATTTCTACCTTCAATAATATAAAAATAAAAAAGAACAAAAATACCTAACTATATTCTATATTCGATTCAATTTTTTTAAGTCCCTAGTTATACTATTTAAACTAACAAAAATATCCATAACCTTTTAAAGATTTATTAATAATTCCCTATATAAATACCTAGATATATTCTATACTATCTATCTAAATAATATCTTGATATATAACCAAACCCAAGAAAAATATATCTATTATATTCAAAAAGTCCTATAAGCACTAAAAAAGCTAATTTATTTACTAAATTCAAGAAATACAAATTCCTGAAATCCGAAACCATATTTTTAAATCTTATTATAGAAAAACATAATATCCAAATTAACTCAGAAAAAATCCGAACAATTATAGATTGAAGATTACTTATTATTATAACTAATATCTAAGTATTTATTAGATCTGTAAACTTTTATTAATAATGTATTAAGGATTTTTCGAAAATAATTAGTCTAACAATAAATCTAATCAAAAAGAATATCCTGTTTATATGAAATCCAATCTATTAAGATATATTCGATTATCTGAAGAAAGTATTTACAAAAGTTCCTATCCTAACTTCCTTCAACTAAGAAAAGAAAGTAATTTTGAAAATCAATACTTCCAATTACATATCTACTAAAGTATTTTTTTAATACAATAACAAAAAAGTCCTAAAACCCATAATATTCTTCTCAAAGAAATATTCAACAACTAAATACAATTACAAAATTTACAACAAAAAACTAATTACTATTATTCACTATTTCAAAAAAATAATACCCTAAACTAAAAAATACTATATCACCAATTCAAGTAATTATAGATTATAAGAATTTAAAATATTTTACTATAACAAAGCTATTAAACCATTATCAAACCCATTAATCTAAATTCCTATTCAAATTTAATTTCCAAATTATTTATCATCCAGGAAAACTAGATACCAAACTAGACACTCTAATTAAGAGATTAGAAAATCTTTCTAAAAAAAGAAATAAATATTTCCTATATTAAAGCTAGATTATATTAAAACAAGAAAATTAGAATTCTGATCTATTTTCCATTATATTTGTCTAAAACAAATCCAAAATCATTAAAAAAATACAATTCACAATTACAACCAAAAACTAAAGAAATTCCAATCCTATTAATCCTACTAATCATTTTAACTACTTGAATCCCAATTTTATAATAACTTTACCAATTTTAAGCAAAGTTATAAAATCTACAATCCCATTTATTATACTTGAACCCAACCCTATAATATTATTAAAAAATCCAAAAACAATTTTGGATTTCTTTATCAATCTATTTACTTTATTCTACCAAGATTATAAGACTAATCCTATACCCAAATCTATCCTGAAATCCCTAAAAAAAAAAGGATCCCTAAAACACCTGAAAATCACTTTTATTAAGTATACTAAAAACAATAATCTATTATATTATCAAAGAAAACTATATATTTTTGAATATAATCCTCTAAAAATATATCTATTTTGTTTATACTATAAATCTCCTATTATCAATCACCTATACTATACTCAAACCTTTAAGCTACTATTTTGAAATTACTATTGATCTGATTACTATAACTATATCATTTAATAAATTCAAAACTATTATAATTATTATTTTATTACTCTAAATCAAAAAGAATAAAAAAAAAGTTCTTTACCTACTCTCAATCCTATAAAGAGTTTGACAAGATATTTCAATAGATTTTATTATACACCTACCCAAGAGTACTAGTTTTAATACTATTATAATAATAATCAATCAATTAATGAAAATAAAATATTTCCTATTCTATTATAGTATTTATAACTCTAAAAAAGTTACTCACTTTTTCTAAAAGAATATCTAAAAGCTTTATAGCCTACCCCTAACAATTATATCAAACTATAGAACTTAATTCGTTATTGAATTTTAAAAACATATCTATAAACACTTAAATATTATCACCAAACTATTAATTATTTACTACCCCAATACTAATAAACAAATCAAAAAAGCTAATACAATATTAAAGCAATATTTCTGTTTGCATATAGTTTATTTATAAAATGATTATAAAATAATTCCCACGTACCAAATTCTCTATCAATAATATCCAATTCAAAAGTATTTAAATAATATTATTCTTTTCCAATTATGAATTCTATTCCTGTTTGGATTTTGAGTCTATCCTAAAACAAAACAATCATTCTGCTATCTAAAATATAAAAAAATTTATTATTAAAATAGAAACTATCTTTTTATATCTATAAATCAAATTGATTATCAATCAAACTTAATATTCCAAGAATACTAATTCCCATCGATCTTTTATTCAAAAATATTAGCCTAATAATTCGGTTTAACTAAATACTAAAAATATTAAAACATTATATCCCCAAAAAAAACTAAACTAAAAGAATCTTGGATTTTTTAAGATCCTGAATTCTGTTAGCTTATATATATACAAACTAGATCTATCTGCTTCAATAAAAATCTACTCTATATTCCATATCAATCTATTACATTCTGCTTTTAATAATCCTATTAATAATTAAAGGAATTTATTATCATTATTTATCAAAATAAATAGCTTAGAACAATTCGAAGCTATCGAAATCCTGAATTTCTATTAAAAACAAAAAAACTACAAAAAGCTTTATCTGAAATATATTATCTAATAAATTAAATATAATACATTAATCAAAGAATCTATAAACTATCTAGGAAATACACAAAAACTTGTTTATAACTTCTATTATCAATATTCTAATAAGCCTAATCCAAAACAAAGAACCCAGCCAATCTAAACCACAACCAAAAATTCTTACCCATCTAGCTTAATAATTCTAACTAATTATTTATTATTATCTAATACTATTAACTAGCTATATCCTTATCTCAATAAAGCTTAGATTTAAAAGGAAAGATACTATTATAATATCAATTATATAACTAATTGATTCTATCAAATAAGACTAAGAATAAACACTTATACAGATATACAAATAAACTAAAGCCCAATCGAACTAGCTTGCTTACAAAAACTCTATATATCTTCAATTAGGAAGATTCTATATTATAACTTTTTGAGCTACATCTTATTATTAAATTTGATATAACTTTACTAAATTAAAGCAAAGTTACTAGAATTCTATTCTTATCTACCTGCCCTATTATAATTAGACTAATCTAATTAGTACTAATTTAAATAAATAATATAGAAAAGCTTTATTTCAAAGAATAACTGCATAAGAAAGAAATCTACAAGAGATTGATGAAAGCTAGAAAACTATATTGAATGGAAAAAGCATAAAATAAGATTTTATTCCCTTGAATATAAAATAACCAGAATAAATATACTTTTCAAATTCAATAAAAATTATATATTACATTGCTTATATAATCATTATTAGTTGTCAACTAAAGTCTGCTTTTTATTTAAAACTAAATTATTAGTTTTATTCCCTTACAAATCTATTTCATTATATACTTATCATTTGCGATAAATATCAATAAGAAAGCTACTTTTTTGAAAAATAAAGTAAATATATTATTCTATATCTACTATTTACTTTTTAATAATAATAAAGCTTTAATTGATAAATACAATATAGTAAAAAGCTTTTAGAACTATTTTTGAATTAAATATTTTTGAACTAATAATATTATAGTAGATGAATATCTTTTTAAAATCAAAAACTTTGTTTTCTAATTAGAGGATATATTTGATATGATTATTATAAATATTTGGGATAAACTTAAGGAACTTTAATAAAGATTAGTATTTATAACCTCCTCTTTAAGTATTATATATATTAATAAATCGTTTTTCTAAAACTTAATTATATCCTTTTTAAATAAGTATAAAACAATTATTGGTATAATATATATTATTAATATTAATAAAATTATTAATTAAAAAATAAAATACCTATAAATAAAAAAGATTAAGATTAAGAATTCTATAAAAATAGTATATATTATAAAAGGAAATTCATTATATTTTTATTAAAAGTTCAATGTAAATTTAAAGTCAATATTATTCGAAATCTGTAAGCTATATAATAAGCTAGATTATTCATATATATAAGATATCTTTTAATATTTAATATAAAGCATAGGAAAAAGCGATATTAATTATTCCTTTTTTTTCTAGATAATAAAGAAGGAAAATGTTACTATACGTATAGCAATCGCGTCCAATTGGACTGGTACAATGCTAAACTTTGAGCCGATTATATATATAGTTATATAATATACTCTCTTTAAATCTATAGCTTTTAATTCTAAAATTGATTTTTAATATATATTAGATTTCTTATATTATTAAAAGCTTTTCCAAATAAGAAATAGAATAATATTAGTATATATTTATGAATATATATACTATGCTTATTTTTGTTAGAGTATATCACTTTTGTTCTTTTGTTTATATACAAATCTTCTTAATATTAATCAAAGGTATTATCTTTTTTTTATTCTTAATTTCTAGATTATAATTTTCGATTTAGTAAATCTTGTAATTGTAAAGCTTTATAGTAAAGTAACTCATTAGCAAAATGAAATCTTGTTTTTATATTTTCTGATATTCGAGTATTATATTCCTTTCTCTACTTTTTTGTAATCAAAACCCTCTTTCCCTAATTCCAAAAAGTTTAATAATAATTCTCAGAAATTTGATATATAGTTATCCTCAATTCGAACAAAACTATAAGTAGATAATATAACGATTAGCAATTCTATAGCTTAATTCTATTATATATATCTTAATCTCGAATCTTATATACAAATTATAATTCTATCTCAGCTTTCTTTTTTCAATTAAAATGTATTATTAGATTATACAACAATCTTAGATCAATTTATATATATCTATAATAATCCAAATAAAATATAAAAGACCAAAAATAAATTATTCATTTTTAAACAAGAAACTGATTTTCTATATATTTATATTACGAAATTCAAATATATTCTTTATAAAGCTTATAAATAAAACTAATCTAATTCGAATAAGATATTGACTTTTTATAATAGATTTAATACTATACTTAGAAATTTTCTTGTTTAATAGCTTTCTCTTCCTCATTTTTATCCCAATTTTGTTTAGATTATACAACAACTGATTACATATACAGCGAATAGATTTCCAATATCATTCTATTCTAATAAACCTTAAGCCCTATATATATTATAGAATCCATTCCATTCTTAGAATTACAATCTAATAAATATTAATAACCTTAATGTTATTAATATCTTCAATTCTTTTAATACTTTATCAAACAAATCTAATTATACTCCAATTCTATTCCACACTTATATACCCAAGTTTTCCTCTACTAAAAGAACTCTTTTACATAAGCAAAATAAATATATATAATACAGAAATATCTATTATTGAATACAAGCCTATCCTTTAAATCTATATCAAAATATATAAAACTAATAAAAATCAATCCAGATTATAATATTAACAACTAATTTAGAATATAATAATAATAATAATAAAGATTTAAAAGAAATAATCAATAATCATTACTTTAAAAACCATTTGGAAAGTATATATTATATTTAAAAGTTATACCAATTAAAGAAAGAACATTTTATATATTAGAAATTTATAAAAAAAGATTAGAGATCATTTTTCCCTTATATTATTTATTTAAAATAAATTTGAGGTAAACTCTATAAAAAAAAGGAATAGTATTATCATATATATAACAATCACATCCAATCGAATTACTATAATACTAAACTTTGAATTGATTATATATATAGTTATATAGTATACTCTCTTTAGATCTATAACTTTTAATTCTAAGGTTGATTTCTAATATACATTAGGTTCCTTACAGAAAATATAATTATAAAGCTTATATAATCAAATCAAGCTTAATTAATAATATTAATAATAAAAGTAATAATAATTCCAATTTCAAATATTATTATTTTATTGAAGAAGTTATTAATAAGGTATTTCTATTTCTATAATATACTAATTCTAATATTACATTTTATATATCTGATTAATATTCTTTTTTTAGAATTCTAACTTTTATATTACATCAAAAATAATAATTAATAAAGGAGCTATATATTCGAATAAAAAAGGGATAATAGATATAATATATAAGAATAAATTAAAAATGATATTATATAGAGTTTTATACATACTAGAATTAGGAATCAATTTACTTTTTATTAAAAGGATTTATAAAATGGAATTTAAAGAAAGATTTAGTTTAAAAAGGATATATTTTATATTAAAGAGTAATAAAAATAACAAAATCATTAAAACTAAAATGAAAAATAAAATATATATTATCTTATATATAAAATAAGAATATAAAGATTTTATATTATTTATTAAGATTATTAATAATATAAAAAGTATTTACAAAAAGTTAATAATATTAGAAAAAAAGAGATATCTATTTTGATATTAATATTTCAATTATCTTAATTCCAAAAATATCAGGAATCTATATAAGATAATAATATCTCAAAAATCTATTAAGATTTCTTTATTTTTTTAAAACATATAATATTAATTCTTTT
>PQXN01000638.1:0-10040 GCA_004786275.1 Botryotinia convoluta
ATATATATATTATATAGTTATGTAGCCTAGCTATAAACACATTGAATCGATTATGAATTTATCACTACTATAGTATTAGCTTTTTTAATGTAATTATTAGTTTTAGAATAATAAGCGATAACTAGCTTAATAATTATATTTAGATGTTTATAAATATGTTTTTAGAATTTAGTAATAAACTGAGCTCTATAGTTTAATATAATCATGCTAAATAATCTATAAAGCTTTTATATGTTTTTCAGAGATAAATAAGTAAAGTTTTTAGAGTTATAAGTATTATGATAGAATAGAAAATGTTTTATTTTTGTTAATCTATTGATTATAATTATAATTTTATTAAAGTTAGTATTCTATAACAGATAATAAAGTTTATTGAAATGTTTTATTAGATTTATTATAAAATTGAAAATAAGTGTAGAACCTCTTTTTAGTTTTTATTATTTAAAGGAGTATAATAATAACTGCGGAATAATAGTTTAAAGATATAGATATAATATAGATAATTAGTAATAAAAGAGTTATAATATAAATAAGGTAGGTATATCTTTAGATAATTGTAATTAGAGATGTATACTTTTTTTCGATAGTATAATAGATTATTATCTTATATATATTTTATAAAAATAATTTTCGAACGTTTTAGTACTTTTTTTTTAAAGCCTTTAGAATAGAATTAGAAATTGGATTAGCTTTGTAGTCTTTTTGAATTAAGATTTTTATCTTATTAAATAGACTAGGTATTAATTCTAAATTGTTCAATTATTCTATTGAATTACATAATATTTTTATTGATTTTATAACTTTATTAAAATTCAATAAATTTGTTTTAGAATTAGACTTCAAAGGAGTTATAAAGTCAAAAATAGTTTTGCTTTAAGTAATTATTATAAATTATATTTTTTAATAATTTTAGATTTCTTTCAAATTGGAATAACAAATCAGGATTTAGATTTTCTTATTTTAGAATACTTTGATTTTGATAGAAAATGTTTATTTCTTTTTACAAATAAATCTTTTAACCTTTTAGTTATAGTATTAAATTTAACATTTTGTTTTCTGGGGTGATAAATAATATAGAAATTATGTAGAAATAGGATTTCGGATTAATAAGCTTAATATTGATTTACTAATTTGATAATTATAAAGTTTTTCAGGTTTTGATAATTGATGATAATCTGAATAGAGAATAAAGTTTTTTTAAGTTTAGAATATTATTTTTCAAAATAGTAAATAATAGCTAGCAATCTTTTATTATAAATCTCATAATTATATTCTATTATAAAATACTTTTTAAAGAATAATATGATAGCTTTAATAATATTTTTATTATTGTATTATAAGAGTATGTTGATAAATATATAATTAGAAGTATTGATTTCTAGAATTACCTTTTTTTTCTTAATCAAAAAAAAAATAGAATTAGAATTTTGATAAACACTTTCTTTTATAGATTAAAGATATCTTGATAAATAAAATTTTGTTAAAATAGAATATTCTTTTGAATCAAATTTATTACTAATTACATTATCTTGAAAAATATTTTAATGAAATATTAATAGAGGTTTATGAATCTAATAAATACTTAAATATTAATAATATTATTGAGTTTCTTTTATTCAATAATAATTCGGATTCTAGCTAAATACATTTGAATATTATTCTTATTTATAATTAAATTAAGAAATATAGTTTCGGATTTCAGTAATTTATATTTCTCGATTTTTATATATAATCTAGTTTCTTATAAGATTTAAAAAACTTTCTGAATATAATACATGTATTTATTTTAGGTTTTATTGTATATCAGAATATTATTTAGATGTATAATGTAGAATATATTTAGATTTTTTTTAGAAAGTTATTTATAAACTTTTGAAGTACTATAAAAACTTTCATTAATTTGAATAATATTATTAAAGATTTAAATAAACCAAATTGGAAATAAAAAATAATTAGATTTTTTTATTCTTTTTTAATTCTTATATTATTAAAGATAAAGATTATATTAATTTTATTAAAGTATTTTATTTTCTTTAGATTATTTAGAGATTGTTTAGTTAAAGATAAAGGATATTGATTCTTAATTGATAGATTATTTAATGTATAATAATTAATATAGAAATGAAGGTCTTTATTAGCTCTTTTAATAAATAATATATCACACGCAATGATAGCATATTACAAGAGAGGATAATAATTGAATAGAAAGGTAATAATACTAATAGGGTTATATATCGAATTATAATAAAAACTAATCTCCTTCCTTGAAGAGGAGAGAGATTCAAATACTAAATAAATCCTAGTCTTTAATTGTAGGAATGATAAATCACTTCTATATTTAATTTTCATTTTAATACTCCAATTCAAAGCTTCTATTCATTTACCTTAATAAATCTATAATCAATTATATAAATAAACTATATAATCCTACAAAACTGTTTCTATTATATACCCCCCAGATTGAAATAATTTACATATCAAATAAAAGAAAAAATTTATTCAAATCTTATAAAAACCTCAAATGTAAATCTAATTATATAATAATAATTGAATTTTCTTGTTCTAGCAAACCTTTATTTTGATTACCCAGTCAATCTACATTAATCAATATAGAATTGTCATACAAATAAAAGAATTTGATATATAGTTGTAATACAATTTTATTAAATCAAAATAATAAGATAACACTTGATTGATATTACTTTATCAAAAGGAAATTCTATTTCAAGAAGTATAAATACACACTTTATAAGATCTTATTTTATTATACTTACCTATCAGCATATCACTATAAATAGCGATATCAGATTTCAACCCTGGCTTTATTGGGAAGCTACTATATAATCAATAATGTAAGCCTATAAAATAATATATTTAGGAAATATAATATTTATAGCATTAGATTGCTATAGGTATTTAAAAGATCAAAGCGATTTCTAATTAAATAATTTTATTTATATATTAAGCTTTTGAAATCTATAAAACTATCAATTTCTTTTTTAAGTTTTCTTCTATATTATTATTATTATATTTTGTTTCTTTGATTATAAATCGCTTCTTTTCTCTTAAATATAATCCTAATAGATTTAAGGTTTTCGCTTAATCAAAACATTCTGATCAATCATAGAAATATAATTCTATTACTTCTTTCATTGATTTTCTCTCCTTTTTAATTCAAAATAAACTTTTTTTTGAATTTATTATATTTAAGTATAGTTCTATTTCTTTTTCAAGTCTTTTAGTTTAGTTAAGGTTTTTATACCCAAACCGAAAACCTTACCTCCTACAAATAATCAATTTTTTATTCTTTTTGCTTCTACTCCTATGAGTTCTACTGTTGAACAAAGCTTACAATTATGTAATTCAATTAAATCAACATTATACCCTCTACTTCCAATCTTTTTAGGATATCCTTTAACTAGCTTTCCTTAATTTCCTTTTTACATTTATTCTTTATTTATAGTAGTAGTCTATTTACAATATATCGTTTTATTTATTTATTTATTTAAATCAAGTTCAATGATCATTACCTCAAAAGAATTAGTTTAACTCTATCCTAACGTGGTTTATCAGTGTGCAGGTCATATCAGTGTATGAATCACTTTCATTTTAATTTATTCTTTTAAAGCCATGTTATTTAACAATAATTGAATCAATTAATTAAAACTATAAAGATTTTAATAATCTAGAATCTATTATATTATTTTAATGAGTCCTTACATTATATCCAGTCTTTTTATATTTACAATAATATCAACTAGAAGATACTTCCTTATTAGAATTCCCCTCTTTTTAATATTTGTTATATTAAATTTGAATATCAATTCCTTATTGAAATAATATATTAATAATCTCTTATTCAATAAATATTCTTTCTTAATGTAATTGAGTTTTTTTTATGTATCAACATTTATTTAATATTTTATTTATTACCCGAAATATATAAATCTCTATATTTAAAAGTATATTTTTATGTCTTAATCTTTCTATATCTTTAACTAAAGCTAATACAATTTCGAATATAAATGTAAAAGAACTTAATTGATAACAAATTATTCGAGATTTTATTAAAATTAATTATAAAAGAATTTTGATTAAATTATAAGGGATTTAAGAAATCCATAAATTTTGATTAAAAGAAAAAGAAATAAATATACAAATTCGAATATCTAATTTCGAAAGTATAGCTTTAGGATCAAAAAGTATTAAACCTGTTTCTCAAAACCTTGATTTCATATTCTAAATTATAATTGATTTTTGGTATACAGTTTTGAGAGTTATAAAGAATTCAACTTTCGAAATATGATTGATATATGTTTTGATAAATTTATTAATTTGAGTATTATATAAACAGTTCAGAGTACTAAAACAGTTAATATCAAATAGTTGAATTAAATAATTTAAATGTGGTAGTAACTTTAAATAAATAATATTATTCTTTTTGTAATAAAATTAAAAAGGTATTGATTTATAACTTTTATGCCTATCTAATACTAACATTTGATATTTACCCTTTCTTCAATTCTTAGTATACTTATCGAAGTGTTTCAATTATTTTAAATCTATCTTATTATTTGTTTATTTATTAAATGTAAATTTAATAGCTCAATCTGTAGGAAAATCGATTTCGATATACCAATTGAAAAAATGAATTTGTTTTTGAACTACTAGAAATGGGGATATAGTTTCACTTTTCTTATTATTATATATAATCGCTATAGTCTATTCTTTATTGCCTGATTATATTATCTTGTTTTTGCTATTTTGTTTAGTACTAGTTATTATTATTTTGGGGTATATTATATCTATTATAGAGTCTATTTTATTAAAGTTATAGAAATCGTAGTCGAGAATATTATATTTTGTTTATATATTTAAAACTAATCAAAATCATTTCTCAATAAGCTTAGAATCTTTATAGAAAGCTTTTTGAAAATTATAAATATAATTAAAAAATATTTTTAATTTGATTTAATACTTTACAAATCAATATATTCAAAACTTTTTAATAAATTTTGTATTCATTAATTCAAAAATATAATTTGTTATATCTTTTATATTTCTTAATTTAAATAAAAATCCTTTTATATTTATATTGATTATATATTTAGAAATAATATTTTCTTTTAATTCTAAAAAATTATAAGATTTAGATTGATATTTGAAATAAAAAGTAATATTATTAATTCTACATTATAATATTGTATTCAAGATATTATATATCTTTACAATCTTTTGAATACTTGTTTTTTTATTTTTTTGAATAACTTTGATAATGAGGAATATATAAGCTTCTTGATTATTCAAATTCATTATGGATTATTAATAAAAATATATATTAAAAGAGAAAAGAATGAATTAAAATAAAACTGATCTATATATTGATATGACCTGTACACTGATAAATCATGTTATACTAATTGCTTGAAAATACTTTGATATAAAATATTTGAATACTATAAAGTAATTTGATTATAACTTTTGATTAAAATATATTGATTATTGATATTCATATAACTTGAATTTGTAGAAATCTCTAATCTCTTTTGTATTAGGATACTTTTTGATATCGAGAGAATAGTTTTCCTATTTTCTAATTAATTCTTCAAATGTATTAGTTATAATAACTGATAGTATACTTGATTCATTTATATTTGTGTTTTTATAGAAGATGTAATCCTCTGATTAAGGAGATTTCGGAAATTGTTTTGTCATATTGATAAATAGTAGATAGATAATAAGGTAATTTCATATTTGTTGTATAAGGTGTTACTAAGCTCAAGCTAGTATTATTGATTTCTATTTTTCAATATACATTACAAAAAAAAATTGAATATAGATTAAAGTTAATATAAGAGTTATTATTATATTATCGATTTCTCTCAATAATATAAATATTAAACTATATTGGATTAATATTTACATAAGAACTACCACTATATCATTAATACTTCTTATTTATATAAAAGCAAATACTGAACTATATTAGATTAATACAAAAGTTTATATTTCTTCAAAGAAATATTAACTTTAATTACAAATATATATTATATTTGAAATTAAGATATCAGACTTCTGATCTATAATATTACTGATTAGTATTGATATCATTATAAGAATAATGAAGTTAATATAGTACTATGATTTATATTATTGTAATATTACTTGAGGTTCTAAAAGATAGGACTACGAAATGTATTGCTATAGTGCCGAAAGGTGCTAGCGCAAGCGCTAGCACGGTCACATGATTCCTATCCCGACATATATCGAGCAGTTCAATCTCGATAGTTGAGATAGTTATCATAATTTATCTTAATACCTTTTATAAAATTACATTTCTAAAAAGGGATATTATATATCCTTGAAATAATTTTCTGGTTTTCTAATTATTTATAAAAAATACATTTAACAAAATGAATGACTAAGGAATTTGTTGAGTATTATATTCTATAAATAAAAAGTGTATATTCTATAAGTATATAATATAGTAATTAATAGTCTTTATATAATTAAGAGATAAATCAATAAAATAATAATTCAATTGAAATATTTAAAAAATTATATCTAAATACATGGTTGTTATTGTATAAAAGATCAATTCTATTTTTTCTTGATATGTCTTAATTATAAGAAAGTTTACTATTTTATTGAATTTAATAAATTCATTAATAACTAAGAATATATTAATATTACTTTTGTTAATTTGAAAGTTTTTGTAATTTTCTTAATATAAGTATTGTGTATTAATCAAAATTTCTTTATAAATTTATTTTTTAGAATTCTAATTTCAAGGAATTATTTAGTATTATTAAGATCTTTTGATTTGTAAGCTAATTTAATTTGATTAGTAATCTTTGTTATTATAGATTTATTATTTTCATAATATATAATCTAGAATTTATTAATAAAGAAAAGTATTAATATAATATTTTTCTGATCAAAATGAATATATGGTTCCTTTAAATAGTTCTATATATTAAATAATCTTAATATTATTATAAAATCTTTAAATCAAATTAATAATAAATCATTGAGCTTATATAAGACTCAATTAAAAATTATTTCCCTATCTAGTATCTTAAATTCTTCAAGTAGTTTATAGATTATAGGATTATTAGTAGAATTCTAGTATATAATAATTTCCCTATTGTCTTTTGAACCTATTTTATTTTATCTAAATCGGCTTTATTAGGATTTATTTTTATATTGTTTTTAACTATTATAGGAGTAGGTATAGGGGTATAATCTTCTAATTTTAGATCTTTAAGATATTTATTTATTGTTGGAACACATGAGTAAAACGTGACATAAGACTATATTACATTTTACCCCACCTATGCACGAAGTATGTATGTGGGGTGGTTATGTATATAAAGATTAGTATTCCCCTTCGTACAAAGGGGACAAACAGAATTACAATATCTTTTAAACCCTATATACTTTGTATATATATCTTACAAAGTCTGTCCAACATTTATATATTCTTTATGAAAGAGCTAAATAGAATCTTTCTTTAAATTTATTTGAATACCTAAATAGTCTTTTATAGAAACTAGATCTTTTAGATCTAAATATTTTTTAAGATTTTTTATAAAATCTTTTATTAAAACTTAACTAGAGAATAAAATAGTAATATCATTGATGAATATATTTAATATTAATTCTGAATATTTATTGATAAATATATAATATAACTTATGGTAAACCAGGTCAGATAACTTTAAAACAAATTATAATGTAAAGATACTTGTAGCAACTTTTTATAACTCTATAAATAATAGAGATATAGCTTAGATATTTTAAAGTATAATATAATCAATATAAGTATTTAATATAATAAAGTATTATATGAATATAAAAATGTATAATAAAGATATTAAAGTTTCTTTCAAATTTTAATTTATGTTTAACAAAAATTAATATAGGAATTTTTAAAATTGTATTAATTTAAGAACAATATTTTTAAAAAATATTTTATAACTTTAATACTAACGTAGTTTAACACCGAGTGGGTCACTTTCACCTCAATTTACACCTTCAAATACAGATTATTCAAAAACTATTGAATCAATTGATTGAAATTATTAAGAATCTAATAATCTAGGATCTATTATATTATTTTGATAGATTCTTGTATTATAATCTGTTTTTTTGTATTTACTATAATATCAATTAGAAACTGCTTCCCTATTAGAATTCCTTCCTTTTTGATACTTGTTATATTGAATCTAAATATCAATCTTTTGCTAAGATAATATATCAAGAGTCTTTTATTCGATAAGTATTCCTTCTTAATATAATTGGGTTTTTTATATATATTAATACTTATTTAATACTTTATTTATCTTTTGAAGTATATAAATCTTTATATTTAAGAGTATATTTTTATAAGCTAATCTCTTTATATTTTTAGCTAAAATTAGTATAATCTTAAATATAGATATTAAAAAGTTTGATTGATAATGAGTTATTTGAGATTTTATTAAAGTTGATTAAGAAAAAGCTTCAATTGGATTATAAAAGGTTTGAGAAATCTATTAATCTAAATCAAAAAAAGGGGGAGTAGATATGTGAATTCGAATATCCAGTTTCGAAAGTATAGCTTTAGAATTAAATGGGATTAAATTTATTCTTTAAAATCTTGATTTTATATTCTAAATTATAATTGATTTTTGATATATAACTTTGAAAGTTATAAAGAATTCAACTTTCGAAATATGATTGATATATATTTTGATAAATTTATCAATTTGAGTATTATATAAATATTTCAGATTATTAAAATAGTTTATATCAAATAATTGAATTAAATAATTTGAATATAATAATAAATATATATATTTGATATCATTCTTTTTACAATAGTTCTGAAATAGTATTGATTTATGGCTTTTATATTTCTTTAATATTAATATTCGATATTTGCTCTTTTTTCGATTCTTAATATACTTATTAAAGTATTTCAATTATTCTAAATCTGTTTTATTGTTTGTCTATCTATTAGATATAGATTTAATAACTTATTCTATAGGAAGATTAGTTTTGGTATATTAATTAGAGAAATAAACTTGTTTCTGAATTATTAGAAATGAGGGAATAGTTTCACCCTCCCTATTTCCGTATATTATTGCTGTAGTTCATTTTCGATTGCCTAGCTGTACTGATTTACTTCTATTATATCTCTTAATATTAGTAATAACTATTGCTGTATATATAATCCCTATTATAAAGCCTGTTTCATTAAAATTGTAGAAATCGCTATCCAAAATGCTATATTTCGCTTACATATTTGTAATCAATCAAAACTATTCTTCAATGAGTTTAGAATCTTTATAGAAAACTCTTTGAAAGCTATAAATATGATTAAAATGTATTTTCAATTCGATTCAATGCTTTATAAATCGATGCGCCTAAAGCTTTCCAATACACTTTGCACCCTTCGATTCAAGAATATAATTCGCTATATCTTCCACATTCTTAAGTTTAAATAGAAAACCTCTCGAATCCATATCAAGAATATATTGAATAATCATTTTCTCTTCCAATTCTGTAATCTTATAGCGATTCGCCCGAGTCTTTATACACAAAATTAAACCATCCATTCTGTAGCTAATTGTTGTGCAAAATATATTATATAATTGAGCAATCTTTCGAATACTTAATTTTTTATCTTTTTGAAAAGCTTTAATGGTTAAGAATAAACATGCTTCTTTATTTGTAAATTCCATAATAAATAGTTGATAAAACGTATGTTGAATATGAAGAGTGTAAATTGAGGTGAAAGTGGCCCACTTGGTGATATAGCCCACTCGGTGTTAACCTACGTTATATTTTTATTAAATATTAAATCAAATTATTAAAACTTTAAAGTTTATCTTTAATATTTATAAAGTTATAAGAAATCACTATAAGTATTTTTACACTCAAATTTTAATATACAAGTATTTAACCTGATTCCTTATATGATCTGGTTCACTATAAGTTATATTATTATAATTTTGATATCTTAAATATTATTGATTTTATACTATATAATAGTA
>PQXN01000639.1:0-10028 GCA_004786275.1 Botryotinia convoluta
TGTTGGTATCACCATGGGGATGGTGAAGCCAATATTATAGTACTATGTCTTCACACAGTTATAATATTGATTGATTGCTTAAGGAACTAAGAGCTAGAGCTAAGAATACGAAACCTATATGTTGTAGTGCCGAGGTGCTAGTGCAAACGCTAGCACAGTCACATGATCCCTATCCCGACACTAGCGACTCTCTAAAGTTGTTGAATTGTGTCTTTCTAGTTAGTCCCTTTTTGTTTGTGTAATTATTCATTTACCTCTTATTCTATCTCTATTCTTCCTTATTGTATATATTTCTTCTATTCGTATTCTAATCTCTGTCAACCTATTTTGTAACCTTAATCTTGATAATATTGTTATCAATTAGATTCTTGAGTACTTAATATAGTTTCGACTTAGTTATTGTATCTACAGGGTTAGATTTTTTATTGATCCATTTGATCTTTACTATCTCTTGTTTCTTATAAGCCTCCCAAATAACTATTATATCAATTATTAATCTCTTTTCACTAATAGTATTAAGTTTGATAAAGTAATTGTAGAGGGATTTGAAGTTAATATATATAATCAATAGGATTTTGCGTTCTAAAAAGATATTGTCGATTATTCCCTTGATTACTATATTGATATCAAAACCTTGAATCATTTTATAGAGTTCTGATGCTAATACACTTCTTATAATTCTTTTACACTTGATAGATAACTAATGGATGATATTAGCTTTGTTATGTTTATCTATTAGAATAACAATATATCTAATCTGAAAGAACAAATCTTTATTATTAGCAAAAGATACATCTATGAATACTACTAATTTGAGTGATTCTTTGTTGAATAATATAAACTATAAGCCTCTTTTGAAATTATTGATTTGCTATTGAATATGTTTATTAAATGATTTTGCATTTTCATCCTTTAGATTGATAGTTTAAGCTGTGTAAGATAAATCGAAAGCTGCTTCTAATTAATATATGATTACTATATATACTCCTCGAGTGTATTATGCAATATATTGATTCTTTGCTATCGCCAACTTTCTTAGCTTTCTGCGAATTTTGTGTATATCAGATAGTTCCAATTTAATTAGTTGTAAATTCTCGCATTGCTTTTCTTGATTAAAATAAATACTATTATCAACTTACTAAATAATAATACCATTATTAAACTTGAATAATATATCAGATGTAAGTTTTTCATAGTCTTTATTATGAAATTAATATCTTCAAAACCTTTTTGCTTATGATTTGTAAACTCTTTATTAACAACAATAAGAGTATTATTTATCTGAAATCCAACAATTCCGAAAGCTGAGTTGTTCTTTGTTGTATATAAGAGATATAGATTATAGATTGATTGTATCATCTTCAGAGCTCTAATATAATATTTGTAGTATATACTAAACCAATGGTTTCCTGCCTTTGGAATATTATATAATGGTTATACAACTTGAAGAATAAACCTGTCTGGAATCTCTATTTCTGCTGATAATCGTGTATAAAACTTTTGCACTAAATTTGATATAGATTGAATATATGCTTATATGATATTGCGAATGTGTATAGTAATTTCGTTTTCAAGTAATATTGTTATTATTAATAATATGATATACTAATTGATATACTGAATTGTAAGTAATTAGATTAAAATAGTGTCTTTGTCTTGATCTTTTTATATTTGTATAATCAATTGGAACTTCGAAAAGGCTTTATTAATTCCTTTATTCTTGATTTCATCAACAAACCGGGAATTGAAGATTCTTATATTCATAAGGATATTATCAATTTTAACAAATCGAAAAACTTTGTTTTCTATAAGACTATTAATCTCTTTTCGTCTAAACTCAACAAAGATTGTTATCAAAATAGATATATTTATAACTATAATATATGATTCACAATATTGATCTTCGAAATTAGTCTTATTCAAAAGGTGAATTACTAGATCTAATATATCTTCAATAACTTTGCCAAATTCTAGCAAAGTTGTAATGCTTTTTACAAGGAATATTCTTGATGTATTTATATTAATATATAGATTACATATTAATAATATAACAATCTGAAAAAGATTTTGATTTGGTATTTGTTGTAATTACTCTTTTAGGTTTATTTATATCTTGTGTATTTATAATGGTATTATTTATAATAATTGTATTTGTAGTTAGAATTGTTTTTGTAATTCTTTTTATACTTGAGATAAATCTTCTTATATATAAGATTGCTTTTATATACAAGATTAATCCTGAGGTTAATCAAGCTTCTCTTTTAAGTATGCTTTAATTTGTGTAATACGAAAGTCTATTAAACCACTAGGCAAATTTATAATATATATTTTATCTTTTATATCTAACAGATAATATAGACCTATCCATTCACCTGATTGGTTGTTGCCCTCTCTCCATACCCAAACCTTTGAATTAATGGGTAAGTTGTAAAGAGTTATTATAGCTGGTCCGTTTCATTGATTTAATATATCCGAGATCTGTCTTATAACTCGAAGTTTATTGATCTCACTTATTGCCTTCTTGATTATTATTTGTTATTGTAAAACAGTTGGTATTAATGAATCGAGTTTACTCATTCGAGGGTATACACTAAAAACTAGGAGTGTTGGAATCAATCCGTTTAGTTCTATTGTGTCGTTTACAGCTTTTACAATTATTTGTAGTATAATCTCCTTTAATACTAAATCCTTTAATTTATTAGTAATGATATTATAAGCTCGGCGAATAACTGTATAGTAATATTTCATTATACCAATTAATCAATATGCTTCAATTAGTACACTTTTGGTTTTTGTTGATATTGAAGTTGCATATTAAATGAATTCTTTGCTGATAAAGTTCTTTCCTATATTATGGATAATATAATCTGGTGGGTCGGTGTAGGTGTCCATCTAGCACATTCTAAGTTTATCAAAGGTATACTTGGCAATAATATTGTCTAGTTATTGCATAGTTTGAAATCGTATACCTTCATTAATAATATATAGAATAAGTTTGATATCAATATATATTATATCCATTATAATTGAATAATTGAAATCAATATCATCTCATAAATTGAATTTAAATCTGCCAGGTGATTTATTATACTTTTAGCAATATTGACAGAACTTTATAAATTTATCAAGCTTTACTAGCAAAACATTATTATAGCCAACTCGTTATAGAACTTGTAAAAGTCTATAAGCTGAAGGGTAACCAAAATAACAATGTAAATATTATAGCTCTGTATTAATGAGATAGTATTCATTATTGTTAATTGTCTATTATATAAACTATTATATATTGATATATTAAAGAAGTACCGCATACTTATTTCATTGAATACATAAGTATTTTGCTATGAATGAAACAACAGCATCGATAATATTGTTATAGAATATAACGAGTTTATCCATATCTTCCAATAAAAATAGAAATAGTATTTCTGCTTTCATAATATAGAATTCAATAGCTCCTAGTAATAACTGAAATATGATTAATCCAATAGACTCCGCTTTTTCAATACCGAATACTACTTTTGCAATATCTATTCTACTTATATCAAAATCAATATCTTCAACAATTATTCTATATACTATATATTAACTATAATCTATAGTCAATCACTTAAATACACCTATATCAATAATAATACTTTGAAATTCCTTTGAATCGTATCTACTAATATAGGTTGTTTTTTCTCTATCAATTTCACCTGTTAGAGTATACATAATAGATTTATTGATTAAACTAATTGCAACTTCTTCACCATTAATAGGACTGCAGGTTATAAAGTTTGTATACTAAAATTGCATTATAAATAATTCTTGTAATTCAAATTGCTCAAAATAGATTGCAATCTCATTATCGATATCAGTGTCCTTATTGTCTTCATAAACAGGACCCTTGTAATCAATAAGGAATTATTCGAAACCTTTGTCGAAGTCATTATTATCATTTTTGAATTACTCTTTGTATTTGTATCAAGATTTGTTATATTCTTTTTTGCTATGCCAAATTAATCAACAATCCTTTTTCTTATAAACAAAGCATTTCTTTATTGATTTTGTTTTGAATAAGCATTATCGATCGCTTTATTCAAAGCCTTTTTATTGTTTATAATCTCCTCAATTATTGTGATAGCTACCTCCCCAATCACTATTATAGTATTTTCGATTAGTGTAGAATATAATTATATTGTAAGGGTGAGCTTATTCTCAAATCATAATTACTAATCGAAGCTTTTCAAAAAGACTGGGGATATCTGAAGCAGATCGAAAACATATTAATAAGTATATTTGCATTAGTATATATACATTAACAATCTTCTAATGAAGTAGTTTTTATATATATATAGTTGGGGATAAATCTTTATAAAGATGATACAATTGTGTGATTATGAGTTATAAATATTAACTGATCGACTTTTCACTGTTTTCGAGATCTCTTATTACACTTTGAAATATAATATTCTCCCACTTATGCATAAGGTTCTATTTGTATTCTGTACCCTCGAAAGTTGTCTCTATCATGTAGCAGATTCTTTTCATTGTAGATAGTATACTGCCTAAGTTGATATAATAAAAGTCGAAAACGATATCTATAAGTATAATAGAGAATGCCTTTAATAAAAACTCTATTGGAAAATCAATTTGTTAACAATTATTAAGGAAAATAGTATATTTATAAGCAAAATTATTGTCTTACCTATTATATTTATCTAATTTGTTATAAAGTTTTATAAGATTTCTTAATAATTGATTAATATTGATAATAGCAATCTTGAGTGATTACTGTAATATGGTTTCAATAATATTACTATTATAATCTAGATTATTGCTTTTATCTTCATTTCCTTTTTGTTTTCCTTATGAAGATTCTCCTTTTTATCTATTATTTCCTTTACTAGAACTCCTATTATCTAAAGGATCTTTGTATGAGTATCCATTATCACTTTTTGGTAATGAATCTTTATTAGTATTAAAATATTGAGGTTCCCATAAGGGTGATAGAGATAGTAATGATTGCTATTAAAGTTGATTGAAGATATGCTTATAGCTATAAAAGAATTCAAATGAGTTCTGTAAATCTGGTTTTAACAAAGTTCGATATCGATTGCAATCAATACTCTTATTTTTTTTGTTAGTATAAATAAGATCTACTGATTGTAGTATTACAATAAATAAAGGGGATAGTTTATAAGATAATCGAGCTAGAAATAGTACTGCTATTGATGTATCTGGTGGGAATAAATTTGGGTTCAATTTTGATGGGCCAAATTGATTGCTAAATTGTTTTGTTGGATTAAAAGAATAATATATTTTGTGAAATAAATCTCTTAATATAAGTATTATAAGAGTTGAACCCTGAGGTATTGACAAAGTACTAATACCTTTAGATAGGATATTAACATACATATTGTTTTCTAGATCAGATGATATATACAATCTCTCATCTGCGATTCGTTTTTGTATACTTTTTGATCAAAATTTAAAATCTTTCTCTACAAGCGCTTTTGTGATCTCTGTCTTCGTTCATAATCTGTATTTTGTTTACACAACATCCACCAAAGCATTATAAACTAATCGGGTTATACAAATAACATATTTTACAACAAACAAACCATATAAGCATAGCTCATATCTGAGTTTATACAAAAAACACATACCAACAACTTGAAAATACTCTAATATAAATTATTGAAAAGATTGAAAGAAGTCTGCCCACAATTCTTCATCAAAGAAAATAGATCTTTGATATTTATATAGCTTATACTTACAGAAATCTCTAATTTCCCTTGCATTTATATTATTAACATTGAAAAGAGTTTCTTCCCATCTTTCAGCCATATCTTGAAAAATATTAATCAAAACCTCTAATGAAACAATTAATTCAATTATAGATTTATTGTTGTTGTGCTTCTTCTTATAAAGAGAGTAAAGGGATTCCTCAAAGGTTTCTGTTATAATATCAAATAACAGATAGATAATGTTTTGTATATATAAATAGATAAATAATATCGAGTTCAATAACTTTGCTCAAACTTAACAAAGTTATAATATCTTTATATATTCGTAATTTAGAGTAAATATAGATTGATACTAGGCTCAAGCTGAATACTACTAGTTTTTAATCTTCAATATACAATACTATAAAGAATAAGATATAAATTAAGATTAATATAAAAATTGTTGTTACAATACTGACAGCTTTTAGTATAAAAGTTATTACCATAATGCCAACAATTCTTATTCACACAAAGACAAGTATCAAACCACATTAGATTGATATAAAAGTTTATATCTCTTCAGAATTATATCAACCTTAGTCACAACTATACAATACGGTTAATAATTAAGATGCCAGGCTCCTAATCTGTAATATCACTAATCAGTGTTAATATCACTATAGAAATGATAAAGCTAATATTATAATACTATATCTTCATACGGTTGTAATATTGATTGATTGCTTAAGGAACTAAGAGCTAGAGCTAAGATTATGAAACCTATATATTATAGTGCCAAGGTGCTAGCGCTTGCACTAGCACGGTCACATGATCCCTATCCCAACAATTTCAAATTCAATCTCTTATAAACTCTGAAATAAATAGTTTCGCTTTTATTAATAAGATATTTCTTATAATACTATTTCCTATATTTAAACCCTATGTTTTACCATTTAACCCCCCTATTGAAGTCAAAAGCTATAATGATATAAGAAACAAGATTATTACTTATTATACATTTCTTAATTTTATTATTGATGTTTAATAATAGTTCTATTTACTATTTCTTATTACCGATTTAGAGTCATATAATATAATCTTAAATTGTATATAATTGATAGAGATTCGAATTAAGTTAGATTATTTCAATTGATATTTCGATTGGCTTGTAGAGTATCCTTTTATTATTTCTTTATCAAAAAATATACTTTTAATTAGAGATAGCTTTCAAAATCCTAGAATTAGTCACTTGAGATAAAAAGATATAAATAATCGAAATGTTTGATTAGACTAGATATATTATCAATTGAATAACAAATAGCAAAGCTTCACAACGATTGTACCAAAAATACTTATTACACCTCCAAAAGAGATTAATATAATAGAAACAATGCCTATCGAAACTCAGATTCCAGTAAACCTAGGGAAGAAATTTACTTTCAATCAAATCCCTATCCAAACAGTATATAAATCTCTTCTACTCCATATATCTAATATATTCGATATCTATATGCTCAAGCCAATACAATTTCAACTTATTTATAAGAGAAATAAGAATTATGAGATCTTTATAATTAATTGTATAGAAATCGATGATACTATTTTATTTAGTAAATCTATTCAAAAAAACAATTATCATATCTCAACCACAATCGCTACTTTGAAAAGTTCCGAATCAAAAACTTTAGTTATTCTCAATTATATTATCACAAATATTGAAATAAAACTACTTATCCCCAAAGCTTACTAGCAATATTATTAAACATTCTTTAAATATAAATCCAACATCTTACCTCTCTCCCGATTATATAACTACAAAATCATATTAAAAGAAAAAAATAAAAAAGCTCTCAAATACAATCCTTTATATAAGATATCCCTCGAATAGTTTGAAATTATCAAAGAATATATCATTAAGAATCTTGCAAAAGGATTTATAGAATCTAATCAAACCTTATTTACAGTATTGATTCTTTTTATAAAAAAGCCGAATAAAAGTCTAAGATTCTATATAGACTTTTGATTGCTTAATTCTTTAATACACAAAGATAGATATTTCTTACCTCTCATTGATAAAACATTCATACAACTCATTAATACAAAAGTATATACAAAGTTAGATATTCAACAAACATTCCACCACATTTGTATAAATCCAGCTTCTAAAGAATATACTATCTTTCATACTCAATATAATTCTTACAAATACAAAGTTCTACCTTTTGAACTAACAAATAACCCTACAACTTATCAACAATATATAAACAATATCCTTTTTGATTATTTAAATAACTTTTATATTATCTATCTAAATGATATTCTAATATACTCTAAAAACGAAGATAAGTATAAGGACTATATGAAGTACATCCTCGAGCAACTTGAGATAACTAACCTCCAAGCAAATCTCAAGAAGTACAAATTCAACATTAAGTATACTAAGTATTTAGGTTTTATTATCTTAACCAAAAATATACAGATCGATTCAAAGAAGATCAAAGTAATTACTAGTTGGATATATCCTATTACTATAAAAGATATCCAATTGTTTTTAAGCTTTTATAACTTTTATCATTAATTCATTAGGGATTACAATATAATAGCAAAACCTCTCAACAAGCTTACAAAAGCAAATATCAAATTCCACTTCGATGAAATCTACTAGATTGCTTTTGATATTCTCAAAGATAAATTTATCTCTGCTCCTCTCCTATAGTATTATAATTATATATTACCTTATATACTTAAAACCAATATATCCAATAATATAATTGCTAATATACTCTCTCAAAAGTACAGCAACGAATGATTATTAGTTATCTATTTCTCGAAAACAATGATTGCTGTCAAACTAAACTACAAAATTCATAACAAAGAAATACTAGCAATTATCTGATTATTAGAATATTGAAAAGCCAAACTTACTAATTCACTATATCAAATTAAGATATATATCAATTATAAAATACTTGAGTACTTTATATCAATCAAGCAATTGAATACTTGTTAAGCATAATAAACAAAATTACTTACTGATTATAACTTTATTATTATATATTACTCTAAAAAGAATAATCCCCTTAAAAATACACTCATACACTACACTAATAAATTGGATTAATAAAATAATACTAAAAAAAAGAATCGCTTACAACAACTCATAAAAGATGATTAGATTGATATTAAAATTATATACAAATTTTTATAACAAAATCCTAATATCATCACAAATATCAATTTATATATGATTTTTTTGTTCTTTGATATCGTCAATCATATTATTGAAACAAACAAGTCTCATTCAAGTTTGAAAGTCTTATATATATAAATAAACAAAATATATAAGTATTTCACTCTTGAGAAAGAACTCTTGCTTTATTATAATTACTTCTATGTTCTGGATATTGATAATCTACAAATCTACTTGATTTGCGAAGCTTATGATTCTATTTTTACTATATATCCTAATATAAAGAAAATGTTTATTCTCTTAATAAAACAATATTATTGGAAATATATAATTACTACTATAAACCAATATATACAGAATTACTACAAATACAAATGTAACTTTATTCCAAAAGATCACACCCCCAATCTTCTCTATTCTTTACCCATTCCAATACAAATATAACAATATATCACTATAGATTACTACAATTTTAATAAAAATAAATATAATTATAATAATATATTCATCATTATTAACCGATTAACTAAACAAGCAATCTCAATATCTTATTATAAGTTGATTGATTCAAAAGATCAAGTCTGCTTATACTTATACTATATATACAGATATTATAGGCTCTTAGAGTCTATAATTTCTGATTGTGATTCCCAATTCATATCAAAATTCTAGTAAGAATTTAATAATATCTTAGAAATATAAGTCAAGCTAGTAATTACTCATTATCCACAAATTAACAATCAAACAGAGATTTATAATCAATACCTTTAACAATACCTATAACCTTTTATAGACTATTACCAAAATGATTAATCTGAATTCTTATCAATAATGGATTACACTTAGCTTATATTTCTTTACAAATCATTAGATGGTCAAATACTATATAAGACTTTATATAATCATTTACCTTACAATTCCTAAGATTAGAAAACCAACTTAATTATATCTATTAACGATTTGAATATAATAGATACTAAAGAGTATACTAAACACAATAAATTAGTACTTAATCGAATAAAAGAGAATATCTTATATATACTATTGTTTTAATGATATTATTTCAATAATATTTATATCTTTTAAAGAACTATAACTAATTTAGAATTTATAAATTATATATATAA
>PQXN01000640.1:0-10007 GCA_004786275.1 Botryotinia convoluta
TAAAAGAAATAAGCAATTTCAATATCATCTTATATTTCTATATACAATTTGACTTCAATCATATCACATATATATTCGATTTATCCCTTATAGCTAAAAATGACTAAGTTTTCCACTATAATTATAATATAATTATTATTATTTATTTACTAACCTCCAAGAATTGAGACTTTAAAGATTGCTATTCGCAATAATCTATAAGCTCTACCTCACTGCAAGTATCTCGCTACCCCTGAAAAGTTTAATAATAATAAACAGAATATTATAAAGTGTTAGAATCAATATATAGCTTTTCGTAATACAATTAATTATTGCTTAACTACAAACTACAAAAACAAATCAGAATTTCAAAAGATTATATTCCTTGCTAGCCTATTCTCCAATTCAGTCTATACAAACAATCAAATCTACTTTAATACAATCACTGACAACCCACATAATTCCGACCTTTGGCTTTCAGGATAGTGTATTGTAGCGAATATCTAATATAAGTTGAATAAGCAATATTAAACCCTAAACCTCTTTTGCAAAGCTTCTATAGATTATAATAAATATAAAATGAAGAAAATACTAATTGATAACTTTATTACTAAAGTCAAACAATTTATTATTAAATACAAGAAAACCATTAAATAATAAGTTACTGACCTTAAACTTAAGATCTTATAAGAATTAATCAATACCTCAGTCAATCATCCCAATAAACCCTCAACAACTGATATCAATATATAGATAATCTAATAGCAAAGAATCTATAACGATTTGAAGAAAAAAACCCATCTCAATAATCAATATAAAAATCAAGATATTAACTTTAATTATAATTAATCCAAATCCAATAACAAAAAGCTTACTATTATTACTATAACCCTTACACCCAATTCCTTCAGCAATTCTATACAATTAGATATTACTCACTAGAATCAATACACTTCATCATATTACATTTGAGACTAATACCTTAATCTTGGTCTATATCTTTATTGCAAGAAGCCTAACTATATCAAAATCAACTATAAAGAAAAGCAACTCAACAATACAAAATACAATACCAATTCAGGAACTACACTATACCCCAACCGTTTTCCTATTGCTAATTAATATACTCCAAATGTTTACTGTTTTTCTACTACAAATTATTATTACAACCCTAAACTCTATTATAATATCTATACTTCTTTCTACTAGAATACAACTCTAATTACTATAGTACCATTTCAATACACCTCCTTAGTCCCTACTAGTAACATAGATCTAAATGGATTTGTTGAAGGCTCTATATATTCAAATGATAATAGAAATTCTATTCCCTAGCCAAATATATTAAAAGATTAATTTCGGTTTACAATCGCAAATCGAGATTCTTTATAAAAAGCTTACCTTTATGAATTAAGAGATTAGTTATATTTAGGGACTCTTTATACCTTAGAATAATGAATAGCAAATCTCTTAAAATCTTAATGGAAATTTTTCTTATGTCTAATATGATTATCCTGTTCATTAGTCTAATAGATAATGGAGTTATGGGATATAGATTTATTAATTAAGCTCTTATCTCTAAGCTTTATATCCCTATATACCCTTTTCCTATTATTCGCAATCTATTACTTGTAAATAGAAAAACCTCTAATATTCTATTCTAATATATACTATTAGATTTACGGATTAATAATCACAAAGAAATCGGTTTATTCTATATTACAAATCTCTCCAATGCAGACTCTATAATCCTCAGCTTTCTATAGCTTTAATGTTATAATCTCATTATCAATTAGATAATAATGACTCTCAAGTTTATATCTATATATTATTCCAGATATTACTGTTTAGTCAATTCTATTACAATTGTTATCCCTAATCATAATAATATACTAATCCCAATAAACACTATACTCAATCCAATATCATATATATCTATTAGAAAGTCTATCTTAAAAAAACCTATTTCAACTTTATACCAAATCTCTATCAAAGAAATTATTAATAAAAGTCTCAAAACTTTCTCCTTTCTACCCCAAAATCAATTAATACTTCTAGAATCTGTTATCCCAATTCCAACATCTATAAAAAGAAACCTTAAGGGCATAAACTCTACTTACCCTATACTACTCAATACAAACCATAGTTATATCTATTCAATTAACAAGAAAACTAAAACCCACACTAAAATAATACCAAGCCAGCTAATCCTGAAACCAACTCCAATACGGATTATTGCTAGTTCTAGAATACACAAAAGACCACCACAAAACCAAAACGTTTTACCTCTATCGAGCACTCCATTATCACTAAGCCTCTCAAAAAAATCAATTAATACCTTACAGAATATCCGACCGGAAATAAACAATATAAAGTTCCTTATAGCTAATAGCTTTATTCAATTCTATAAAGATCAGAGAGCCTATATTATAAAAGTAACCTGGGATAAATTAGATAGAGTCTGCGAGTTATACTATATAATAATAAATAACCCTATTCAACTATATCGCAGTATTATAGAAAATAATATTGAGAAATTCATGGAAAAGATTAATTAACCTATACTATCCATAATAGAGATTCAAAGCAAGCTACTACCCTAGCTTTGCAACCTGTTCGCCGGTTTCCTGCCCTCCCTCGCCAACGAACTCCTATCACAACACTCTTGGAATTACAAGATCGAAATCATACCAGGCAAAAAGCCTCTTTACAACAAAGACTGTTTAATATCCCTAGCTGAGCTTCAAGTTATTTGCAAATAGCTCGATAATAATCTAAATAAAGGATTTATTCATAAATCCCACTCCCAATCAGCCGCCCCACTCCTTTTAGCTGCAAAGCTAGAGGAAGGCATTTGGATCTATTAAGACTATCATAAACTAAACAATATTACTATTAAGAACTATTATCTGTTACTATTAATTAAAGAAAACCCTTAATACTCTATGCCATACTAAAGTTTATATCAAATTGAATATCATTACCACTTTCAATAAACTATGGATCATAAAAGATCACAAATGGAAAACTGCTTTTACAATTCGTTTCAATTTATTCGAATCCTTAATAATACTCTTCAACCTTTACAATACTTTTGCCTTGTTTTAGAACTATATTAATCATATTCTTTTTAATCTTTTAAACAAGAATTATATAATATATCTAAACAATATCTTAATCTATTCTGAGAATATTATAGATTATTAAAAGTAAGTTCGCAAAGTTATTCAGAGACTTATTGATATTGGATTACAAATTGATATTAATAAATACAAATTCGAAATGAAAAGAACAAAGTATCTTAGTCTAATCATTATTCCTAATAATATTAAGATAGACTTCAATAAGGTTAAGACTATCCTTAAATAGAAATCGTTAACTAAGCTAAAAAACCTTTAATACTTTCTAGAGTTCGCTAACTTCTATTAATACTTCATTTGTAACTTTTCTAAAATCACAAAACCTTTGAACCACCTATTGAAAAAAGAGAATACATAGAATTGGATTACAAATCAAGAGAATTGTTACAGGAGCTGCCTCTAGGGTCACGTGGAAGTGTCTAGAGTTCTCTCGAGGTGGTTTAGACTAAACTTCAAATAGGAATTCAATAAGGTTGTAACTGATTGCAATTCTCGTAACTATAGTAATAAAACTAATAATTATTCTTAAACACAAAGCTCTACATTGTAATGAAACCCATTCCCTTATATAAATCTTCATCTTACTTAAACAACTAGAACAGCCAGTCACTCCTAAAGCACTATCATTCCTGAGCTGTCCATCACAGAATATTAATCCCATAACTTTTAATGTCCTAGCTTATTCTTTTGTCCTAGAGCTAATCCCCTGGAACATTACTAATCCTAATAAAGCCTTCTTACTTACTATATTCTGTCTTTCCTAGGACCTACTGTCCTGGGAACTATGTTCTAGGTTTCTAGGGTATCCTATGACTAATACTATATACATGCCTGAGACTTTCCTTGGGTGCCTAGTGTCCCCTAGTATACTGTAGCTGAATCACTGAGGCCTATAATACCATTATAGTCTATAAGTTAGTGATTCTACAGCCTGTTATTAATCTGTTGTAACACTATCCCCTTCTTAGTCTAGTGCTTATCCCAAGCGTTTATATTAGTATGTTTTCCTTTTTGTATACTTTAATGATTATAGTATTTCCCTTTTTCATTATGCCTTCTCTGAATACTGACAAAAGAAAAGAACAAATCCGTTTTACTTGTCTTGTTGAATAGAGAGGTTTCGAAATGCTCTCATGCTTATTGTGCGAGTGTATTAGTTGCAAATGTATTGTTTCGCTCTTTGATTCTTTGTGGTGTAGTGAATACATTTGTAGTAGCAAAAAATGCAATATCCAAGGTCCGTCTGAAAATGATTGGGAAAGTTTGTCCCGATAGAAGAAGAGGTTGGATCAAGAAGAGGAAAAGGTTATAGCTAAAATCCTGTGGTTGCAAAAGCAGAAATGTTTCCTATTGAAACATAAATCTGAGATACTTCATCGTGGTTTATGAACTCTCGATAAGCTAGTGGAGGCGGAGGAGAAGGAGAGACTAGAAAAGGAAAAGATTGAAAAGGAGTGTATTGAGAAAGAAACAGCAAATGTTGATGCTGTATCTGCTCCTATTGGTTCCTCTTCCTTCGACTTCTTCGATCCTTTTTTGCCTGAGTTATCCAAAACGGATCTTGAGGCTTTATTAGCAAATGTGGGTACTTCAGGTGGAATGCCCATAGTTTTTTAGAGCAGCTAAGGTCTTTCTTGAATTCCCATATGTTTTCTAAATATGAGTAGTCTAACTATTTAATCAAATACTTGATCTTGTTTCTAACGTATTTACAGTCTAGTATTGTTTCGATATTGTATATAGCGTTTGGGTTAACTGATTCAATTTCTGTAAATGACGCATTTGGCGTTCCTAGTGGTGTTGGTTCAAGTAAGGATATGTGGAATACTAGATGGATATTTATTATATCTAATAATTTCAATCGATAATTAACCGTTCCTATTACCTTATCAATCTTGAATAGTCCTAGTTTTCTGTGGTCGAGTTTATTACTTGGTCTTTTGGTTTCGATATTTCGTCATAGCAAATAAACTTTATCCCCTTCTTTAAGTGTAGATTCTATATTATATTTTGTATTATAGTACACTATTGTTCTGGAAGATATGAATCTTAGATTAAGAGCTAATTGCTCTTGGAGATCTTTCAGTTGTTCGACTTATACTATTACTGATTCAGCATTAACTTCTTGTAGTATCAGGATTTTATACGCTTGTGGATTAAACCCAAAATTAGCTTGTGCTGGAGTGATTTTTGTGGTTTTTGTTTCCGATGTATTATATGCGAATTGTGCTATAGGTAATAGTTCTACCCAATTGTCTTGTCGATAATTTACATAATATCTAAGATATGCTTCCATTGTCTGATTGGTCCTCTCTGTTTGACCATCTATCTGTGGGTGGAAGGCTGTTGATAGCTTTCTCTTAACACCCATAAGTGCTAATAAGGTAGCTCAGAATTTCGAGGTAAAGAGCTTATCTCGGTCCGAGATTATCTCGTCTGGTACTCCATATATACTTACTATAATCCTAAGAAACATATATACTAACTGTTCAGCGTCCCATATTTTTTTGAATAATATCATATATGCAAATTTGGTTAGCCTATCTACTACATTAAATATCACATCGTACTCGACTCCTGTAATAGGATCTTTTGAAAGTAATAGTTTAATTACAAAGTCCCACATAATGGACTTCCATAACTGAGAAGGTATATCTGAGGTTTGGAGCTGACCATACAAAGCATATCATAATAACTTGTTTCATATGCAAGTGTTACAATTTCCAACAACTTCTTCAACTATCGTTCTCATTCGTGGGAAATAACTGATTTCCTGGATTCTTGTAAATATCCTTGCAATTCCTTGGTATCCGTATGCCAGCAATTCATATTGTTCTATCACGAATTCCTTAGTCATTTGACTCAGAATATATACTTTTCTATGAAAGTATATAGTCTTATTTTCTATTATGAATCCTGGTTCTATTATCTTACATATACATATAGCTATAACATCCTTGTCATAATATAATTGGATTTTGATCCTGAAATAATTGTCTTCCAATATATATATAACTGTAAGCTGTAATACATTGTAAACCAATAATTCACCTTCTTTCTTGAATATGACATATAATTCGTATAATTTATTCTCTTGATATTCTGGTTTTCGGTTGAGAGCATCGGCCCTAGCGTTTTCTGATCCTTTGACATATGAAATCTTAAAATTGTAATTGGCTATGGGTTTCTGATTATCTAATCTATTATCTGTTTAATTGCTTTGTTGTAATAAAGTAAACCAAGTTCTTATGATCTGTATACATCTGTACTATATACTTCGATCCTTTTAAGTATATTCGCCATTTTCTAAATGTATTTATTATTGCTAGTAATTCTTTATTGTATATCTTATAGTTCAATTTAGTTGGTGATAGCTTTCGTGAGTAGAATGCGATTAGTTGGTATTTCTTATTCTGGCTTGGCTGGTTTAGAACTGCTTTTATAGCAAAATCTGAGGAGTCCGTTTCCATTATGATTGGTTTCTCCGGGTCGAATGTCAATAGTATTGACTCCTTTGCTACTGCTTATTTGAGTGTATCAAATGATTCCTGTGCTTCAACGGTCTATTCAAAACTTCCTTAATCTTTTTTGATTAAATTGATTAAGGATATTGTAATCTCTGAATAACCTCTAATAAATCTTTGATAAAAGTTGACAAATCCTAGAAAGGATTGTAACTCCTTAATTGTATTTGGCTGCTTTCATTCAAGTATTGCCTTGACCTTATTCTTGCTCATCTTGAGCTCTTGGCTTGATATGATGAATCCGAGAAACTCTGTTTCTGTAATGTGGAATTTGCATTTGCTTGGTTTGTATAGCAAATCTGCTTTGGTTAAGCTTTCGAGGATGCTGCTGACGTTCTTGATGTATTGGCTCTCGTTGTTTGAATATACCAGGATATCGTCCAAGTAGTATATACAACAAGTGTCTAAGTATAATGACAATACATTGTTCATGAGTCTCATGAAAGTAGCTAATGTATTAGTTAGCCCGAACGGCATAACTTGGTACTCGTATAGCCCGTATCTTGTTTTGAAAGCGGTTTTCCATTCCCCGCCTTCCTTCATTCTGATCAAGTGGTACCTGTTGCACAGGTCTATCTTGGTGAATATAGTAGCTCCGCTTAATCGATCTCTTAATTCCGTAGCTAATGGAAGTGGATATTGATCCTTCTTAGTAAGCGTATTGAGCTTTCTGTAGTCCACAACTAGTCTCTTAATACTATCCTTTTTGAGTACCCATATAATTGAACTTACCACTTGGGATGTGGATTCCCTGATTTATCCCTTAGCCAAATTGTCATCAATATATTCCCTAAGCGTTTTCAGCTCATCAGCTGATATTGAATAAATTGGGGTGTACATAGGTATCTTGCCTTTCTTCAATATTATTTCATAATCCTATAGCTTGTGTTCTAACAAAGCCTTATGGATCCCTGGTTCCTTGAATACATATTCGTATTTCTTATACTGTTCTGATATCATAAGCTTTTCTACCTTGATTACGATTTCTTGCTGTATCATTGACTTCTGCATTTGTAAAGGAGGTATACTAGCCTTCGCTCTTAATAGAGAACTCTGAACGGGGTGTTTTATATCGCCGGGATTGTTCGCGTTCAACTCCTCTTAGTGTGTATTCCATCTCTCGGACACCTTGAATGTATCCTTGTAACCATTCTTGTACTAATCAAATATCACTGTCTTTTGTAACTAATCTATCCTAAGATTGTATACCTTCAACTATAACATCCCTAAAATGATTTGTTGTTAACCCAATAGTATAACATTAAGCTGTATAACCTCTGAGTGTTGGGTTATATTCATTTGTATTGATTGTATCTCCTATAAAACGTTTTTGTTAGATTCTACTAGTTGTTTATCAATTAATTGCAATTGGTAGAGTTTTTGTTTCTTCTAGAGTGGAACTCCCAAGTACTTTGCAATTTCTAGTACAATGAAATTTCCTGTAGCCTCTGAATCTATTATAATTTATTATATTTGTCCGTTTATTTTGATCTTGTAGTATATCTATCCTGCTTGTCCTATAACATTCAATTGCTGGGTAACTTGTCTTTTGTCTGTTTCGTTGGATTGTTGATTCCTTATTTTTCTTTTCTTAGGGAACTATTCAATTACTTCTTTATCTGATCAATGGGTTTTATAGAATTCATTATAGTAAGCAGTCCAGCTCATCATTACATAATCTATTGATATCTCTTCTTTATAATATTCTTTTGTTATAGAAGATAATAAGATTCAATAATACTTTTGTTCCTATAAGTCTATTGTATTTATATCTTTTTAGTTTTGTAATAGCTTGTTTAATAATTTCTGAAACTCCTTACTAATGAAGATCTTAGTTTCTTCGGTTTTAATTGGGTATTCCTGGGATATAAAGGTAATATTAAGTTAGCCTTTGCCAAACTTGGATTTGAAGTTGTTTTTCCTTCCCCCTGCCTTCTTATTTCGGCAATCCACTACCTAATACCCTGCTTTTCCATATTCAAAATATAAATTGTTTTCCCATCTTCATTTCTTTTCTAGATTATTATTCCCTTTCTTGTAATATATGGTATTTAATTCCATAGGGTCCCCGTAACTCTGCATATTATAATATGGTTTACCCTCATTCTTGTGGTGACATTCTTATCTATAATTTGTTTAAAACTTATATGATCATTGGGTTTGTTTGTACCTGTATAGGCGATCATCAACATCGATAGAGCTTTTGATTAGTTTGTTCAAGTTATTGTTCTCCCTTTCTTTATCAAGTTTCAAATATACTTCTGATTTGAGTCCTTTACGATAATAACTTATAATAGCGATCTTATCCCATTTAGTTATCCCCGTATATCTTCGGAACTCTATAACATACTTCAATGCTGATCCTGTCTGTTTGAGATTGAAGATCTTTTCTTCCATTACCTCTAACTCATTAGAGTTTCCGAAGATCCTACGGATCTCTATCTTGAACCCTTCGAAATTGTCAAAGATGATTCTTGTGGGTTGCATATGTTCCCTGTTGTCATACTTGAAATAGTCGCGTAGGTATGACTGAATCCATTTGCCTGCCTTGCCTTTGAGATATAACACAGCCCAAATACTCTTAGATTCCTTTTCGGTAAACTTGTCTTGGTTGAATCTAAAATAGATTTCGAGTTGTAATAGGAAGATATCGAGTTCCTATTGACTTCCTTGGTATTTGTTTGATAAGGCAATCTTGAGTATTTTGTTGATAGTGATCTCCTTGGGAGTATCAGTTATTTCGATATTATCGAAGTTGCTTGCTGGGGCCTATTGGCTTCTGGAAGAACTATTGACTGTTATATTGACGGTTGGTATTGAATTGGTATTTGAAGCAGAAAGAGTGCTCAAAGTATTACAGGAGCTATCTCTAGGGTCATATGGAAGTATCTAGAGTTCTCTCGAGGTGGTTTAGACTAGACTTCAAGTAGGAATTCAATAAGGTTGTAACTGGTTGTAATTCTTGTAATTATAGTAATGAAACTAATGATTGTTCTTGAGCACGAAGTTCTATATTGTAATAAAACCTATTCCCTTATATAGATCTTCGTCTTACTTGAACAGCTAGAACAGCCGGTCGCTCCTGGAGCGCTGTCGTTTCTGAGCTGTCTATCACAGAACACTAATCCCGTGACTTTTGGTGTTCTAGCTTATTCTTTTGTTCTGGGGCTAATCCCCTGGGACATTACTAATCCTAGTGAAGCCTTCTTGCTTACTATATTCTGTCTTTCCTAGGACCTACTATCCTGGGAACTATGTTCTAGGTTTCTAGGGTATCCTATGACTAATACTATATATATGCCTGAGGCTTTCCTTGGGTGCCTAGTGTCCCCTGGTATACTGCAGCTGAATCACTGAGGCCTAT